>JANTPZ010020787.1:0-10671 GCA_025593235.1 Vachellia pachyceras | reverse complement strand
CGAAGCTTATATAATGTACCTGCTTTGGGCCAGACATTAGTTTGACCCTTTTCACTGACCAGATAAACTCAGAACATGTCCTCGATATTTCTTCTCTTTTATATATAATATATATATCATCTTTTCACTGAAAACCAAAAACAGCGAAAAGAAAAAAATGTTACGGGAAAAGCAACAATTACAGAGTGTATTGAAGTTGTGAACAGTGAAGCAAAAAAGGCAAAAGGGGAAAAGAAAAAAGGAAGGTGAAAGCCACCAAGTACTTTCGAGGATCATCATTGCTATTTGCTTTCTTTATTGCTCTGCTTTGAAACATATCTCTGATGTGGGTTTCTCTTCACCTTTCTCCTGGCTGTATATTTTGTGCCTCCCACAAAATACGTAATCACAAATAATAACCAAGAAACTTGTTAACCATTAACACCCGACTGCTTCCCCAGTAAGAAAAGAATAATCAATCATTATAAGAATAACCGCATTTCATGCTAATGAGTCACTATCCATCTTTCTAAATAAGGCATGAGTTTAAAGATATCATACTACTATTTATTATTTACTTATTATATATATATATATATATTAAATTTTCTATCAACTTTGTTACATTTAATAATTTATGGAATGGTTTTGACGCCTTACCATTGTTGAAAGGCAAGGTCGCTGTTATAACGTTACAGCCATTGGTAATGAGGTGAAATTCAAATATGGTGGAATAGGACTGAGTCAGTAAAGCGAGGAACAAAATGCCAGAGATGTAAAGTTTAATATTTTCAATAGAAAGGTATTTTTTTAAAGAAAAAGGGAGAAATCCTTTATATAACAAACCTTGGCATCACCTCGCTTTAAAGAATGCTCTGCCTCTCACTTCAGAAATTTCAATTCCCCGTAGACACCCCCACAGTTCGGAGAGGAATCACATGACATGGCCACAAAACAAGCTGCGTTTGTTCATGTGGATGAAGACTATATCGACATGGAGATAAGTTCCTCCTCCTCCTCAGGCTTCTTCTCTTATTCCATTAGCTCTCCTCCAAAAAGCAGAGAGTTTGAGTTCCAGATGGCATCAATTTCAAACCAGAAAGAATCCACTACTTCCCCAGCAGATGAACTCTTCTACAAAGGGAAACTCCTTCCTCTTCATCTTCCACCTCGCCTGCAAATGGTTCAGAAGCTTCTCCAGAATTCCAATGACACCTTCCATTATGTGAAGACGGAGTCGGCATTGAGAGATACAAGCTTCCCCTTATCCACTGAGTCTGATCTCAGATTACCTTCTACAAATGCCAGCACTCCCTTGGAATCCTGCAATATTTCCCCTTCAGAATCATGCAGGGCTAGTAGTGAAGTAAACCCAGATGAATACCTATACAACTGGTCCGCTGAAATAAATGGGTTTTTAGGTGCTGATATTCCGAAAAAATCTTGGTCTAAGAAGCTGAAGCAGATCAAGCAGTTCTGGTTGGGTCAAAGTCTCAAGGCTTCACGAGCATATCTGAAGTCCTTGTTCAACAAATCTGCTTGTTCAGACAAATCACGTGCTAATGCAGCAAATAATGCGGGAGGGGCAGGAAGGAATTCAAAATGCCAAGACTGTCAGAATAAGTACACCAAAGTCAGTGCGAGGAAAAATTCATTCGAAATTATTGATGATAACAGGCACCAGATTTCCTCTGCAGCCATGAAGACCATAAACAGAGAGTTGCTTGAAGATCGTCTAATGAATAACCATAGGAGGTCCTTCTCAGGGGCCATTCAACAGCATTCTGCAGCCAAAGCTTTTTCTTTGTCCACATCTTCATCTGGGTCATCTTCTACATCTTCGTCTTTTTCATTCAGCTCTAGTGGGTTCTATGATTTTCAATTGATCAAGAGGAGCAGCAGTGCAAATTCAGAGCTTGAAGGTTCAATTGAGGGGGCTATAGCCCATTGTAAACAGTCTCAACAGCAATGTTGTTCCAGGAAGAGTTTGGATCATAATGCCGGGAAAATCGCAATTTGTGAAACGAAAGCAAATGACAGCGCTAGAGAGAGACAGGGACAGAGTAGTGGGAGAGAGGAGAGAACTCTAGAAATGTAAGAGAGGCATTGCCAAATTGAAAATGCTGCTGCATTTTAATGGAGTTTGATGTATCAATTAACAAAGTGGGTTTTTCCCGCATTAAATTTCTGAAATCCATAGTCCTGCGCTCTTTGCTCATACAACTTTCAAGGAGCGAAATCGAATCTCTAAGTCGTACCATTATTATCATTAGCCTCACTGGAGTTGCAGTGCCCTTAGGCAAACAAAAGTGACTTTTAGTTTTCCAAGTAATGCACACTAATAATGATAAGTCGTTATGCAAATTCTTCACAAAGAGAGTAATGATGGGATACCTTGTTCTTGTCTTCATGTTCTTCGTTTGGTTCAAAATTCCCTTCTCCTCCTGCTATTTCATAAAATTAGGGCGTTTGACACCAAAAAGAAAATAACCACTCGCAAATATGAGCAGTATAATTAACCATAGGTAAATAACTTTCATCAGTTTCACTAGAATGTAAGAACCGAGAAGTCCATGCCCGGTCCAGTGTTCTGAGTCTGAACCATTTTACCCAGAACTGGAGTCCCAGTCACTGCCATTATTCTTTCAGAGCTCTACAGGTAACAGACAGAAGCACTGCAGTAATGTGTGGGAGAAATACCATATTATATTCTAGCTCATCCTTTCTTCAGTTTCATAATTTAGCTTCCCTCTGTGAAGAAGTAGAAAGTCATTCAGTATGACCACCACATCACAACCTTTCTTTTTACATTAAAAAAATGATATGCTAAAGAAGACTGACCCAAAAAAAGTTACAGACAGGCATTAACTTTTGTAGGGGAAGAAAAAGCTCAAAGAAGGAGAGAGATTAACCTCATTTTTAAGACGGGGAAATCATGGTATATGTGGTACCTGAAAGCTTTTCCTTGGCCCAGAATATCCTTTATTTCAAAACATTCATGATTAGTAACAGTGAACTCCCAGCTGAGCAGCATGGTTGACTGCAGATTAAAGCTAGATTTTAGTGCAGCAATTATATATCCTTATTGCAATTACCGAAGTATAACAGTATCTGATCATGATTATGATCACAAGATTTGTCTTTTTCAATATCAACCGGGAAAAAAATAATTCCCATCCTCATTCCGTAGGGCTCCCACTGACCTCTCGCGTGAAGTTTGTATTCTATAATGTGTTATTATTGCTCAAGAGTATTAGTTAATAGTTAATGTTAGTTAATTTTGCTACATTAAAGAATCTCATGGGTAATATTTTCTGTCAGAACCGAGGAAAATAAAATAATACAGCTATTCATTTCAAGCAGACAATGAAACCAATGTAGGCGTGCGAATTTTCTTTTTCCTGTGATTTTGACTGAACGTGACTGCTTGAGACTGAATCGTATGAGGAGGGGAAAAAATAAAAATAAAGTTGCAAGCTTACATGAACATTGTAGGGTACCCGTAAGACAAGCACATAGAACAAACACAAAGAACAAGCAGTTCTCCTCCCCACCAACGGCATGTTTGTCCATAGTCTTGACGATAAGAACTTCTCTCTCCCTCTAAGATGCTTTTCCTACCTGATGGATTTGCTCATGGTCCTGCAATATAGATTCCAGACACCTAGTCATAATAGACAAGTCATGAAAGGTATATGATGTAAGAATGATCCATAGAGGTACGTGTATCGGACGTGGTGTATCATGATGAATCAAGAGCGGTAATTTTCAAAATTTCATGATATGAGTATTATTAGGACGTTGAATTTTAATACTTGAAAGTATGGGTGTATTGAATTTCAAACGAGTACTTATAAAGTAGCTAAAGATATTTATAATAATCGACTAAAATATTGTTTTTTTTTTGAAAAGTTCGAGAGTCGTATAAACATATTTTGACAAAAAAAGATGGTAATACAATAAATTATCTGATATATAACTAAATATGCGCATATTGTTGCAGATATAGCACCTTTTTTTTTAAAAATATCGATGTTCCACAGGGCATATGCATATTCAGAGAGAAAAATGTAGCGCTACAAGGATTAATTACATCCTAATACGGCCTTACATCAGTATCCTGTGTTAATATACATATAGATATATGATGAACATAAACTTCAGTTTTCAAATACGTCCTTCAATAGTGATATCTCTTCTATAAATAATATCGTCCCAGATATACTCTGATTGGAGAACCTTTTTTTTACTTAAACAAACCCATCCATTGTTGTGGTTAATCTGAAATTAAATACTAATTAATTTCTGGGATACGACAACCACAATGTGTTGGCACACTCCCATGGCATTTATCAGTATGTCCCATCCTACTGGGTCTTTATTTGGGCGACGAAAGTAATTGGAAAACGTTAATTGCCTTAGGAGTTGAATACTACTGGGTGGATCAGATCATCAGACTATACATAGATGCAAAACCTATTCAAATATGAGGCACTGTTGGGTCCAGTCACCAAGTGGACCACGTGATTAAATGTCAGCCAAGATTCAAGCCATTAACATCATTTCCTTCTTGTAGATATTTAATTCTGGCTTTGGAGTAAAGTTTCATCTCCTGCAAGCTGGTTGTCATCTTCCCTTTGCTCTGTGTGGCTCCTCTTCGGCACTGCTACCCCTTGCAATAAAATTTAACAACAGACAGCAAACCCAGAAAAATTATATACATATATGTGCTTATGTACACACACACACACACACTACCATGTACATATAGCTTCTTAATGTCTGTTCCCTCCATCAGTCCACCTATATGGAGTAACAAATGAAGCACTATTTCTCTATCTCTAGAGCATCCACACTTGCCATCACCTTCGATTCGTTAGGTTCTTGCTGCATTACCTGTCCCTTCCCCCCAAACAGCCAAACAAAGAAGAAAGAGTTTAGGTGTTATAGAGACAATGCCAAAAAAGGCGATAGCATGGGTGGAGTTGCTTATGTTTCATTCAAATCTGTATGCCTTTCAAAAACATTGATAATTTAAGTTTGAGCTCTCATCATTACAGATAATGGGTTTTCAATAAAAATATACACACAAGTTGATAAAAGGATATATACACCCTGCACCTTGAAAGCAGTACTGTAGATTGCAAGGGAATATGATTGGACTCTGGCTGCAGCTCCATGTGCCAGTAGGTCGTTTTGACTCCATTGGGGCATCTCTCCCGCCTTATCCAAGCTAAAGTCCAGAATCTCCGATTTCCTTATGACAGAATATCAACAATAAGATCAGAAGGTAAATTATTGTTAGATGTAATTTAAATTAACCAGGTCGACCTTTTCCTTACCATTTTTCATGACGTGAGATGTATTATTGTTAAGGTTGTTACGTTAAAAAAAGTCTAGGCTAACGCAATATTATATTGTTGGAATCAGAATTCTAGACAACATGATAATACATTTCGTAAGGTCTTGATGATCATGTTGTAGAGTAATTATTTCTCTATATAAAAAAAAAAAAGCTACATCTGTAATCAAGCACCAAAATAGAATATGGTGTGCACTAACAATACTTCTTCAAATGTGTATTCACAAAGTTGCTGTTTTTGCCACGTGATCACTGTGTTATTCGTTAAATAATACAAAGTAATCATCAATTACAAAGATCAAGCGGTGCTCAACAACCCATATAAACGATGCTGACCAATGCCAGGCGCCCCCTAAAGCAAAGTACCTCGTTTTGTTTGCCTTGTAGCTTTTTGATATACTTATTTTATAAATAATAAATTATGTTAGAAAAATAGTTTCCACCATTAATTCAAATAACAATTTCTTATGTTTACCATTAAAGTTTGAATATTCGTATAAATATTAGAATGAAGCTGAGATGGAGAGGTCTGGTTACAGTATGACGGCTTAATTATGCTTTGTGTGCATAATAGTACTAACTAATGTTCCCTACACATTTGACCCCCCAAAAAAATAGTACCAACTAGTAGTACTGCTCAGGTATTAATAATAATACCATATACTCAAATAATTTATCAGCTATAATTATTTTAAAAAAAATATATTCATAGGTATTAATTTACTTATTTTTATGTATAGGTATAACCACAGGAACGTGTTTAAAATAAGTTGGAGGACAAAACACTAATCTAAGAAGACGCAGTTTAATGCTATGTTTGGTATGATGGAATTGGGAGGTGGAATTGGAAATGTAATACATTTCCTATGTTTGGTAGGGTGGAATTGGAAATGGAAATGAAAATGAAATTCAAAATGGGTAGAAATGAATTTCATGATGTAATCCGTGAAATTGATTTTTTGACTTCTCATTTTTTTCCTATATTTATATCCATTTCCATCTCCATCCTTATTTCTATTTTTATCTCCATTTCCATTTACATCTCTATCTCTATCTCCATTTCCACCAAAATCAATTCTAGCGTACCAAACAAGCCAAGTGGTTCCAATATCCATCTTTTAACCTGAACTCCAATAATTCAGGAGACTTTGGTTTGAATGATGCTCACAGTCAAGCCCAAAAAATGCGGCTTTTAAGTCTCACATTGAGAAGGAAACGGCATATGTTTTTGCATTAGAAGAGATTCAATAGATAGTGACTAAACAATTCGGCTCCGTTGTGCCATTGCCGGGGAACATGTTATGGATCAGGAAGGGAATAGGGCCGAAAGTCATGAGGGACACGAGGCCCAAATCACCAAGGACACGGGGAAAGGAATGCGTCGAAGCACACGGAATAGGCATGCCACCTGGAAGTTAAGGGAATACATATAGGATGATAAGCTGAGGAGGGGGGGGGGGAGGATGGTGATGTATCTTTTCTCTCTTCTGTTGATTCTCTCTCTGGGACCCCTTGGGGTAAATTCTTTCCTGTTCTTCCGTTACGATTCGCTCCTTGACATTCTCTGTTATTTCCTTACGCTCCTGTACTGCTGGAACTTATAACAGCTTTTATTTCACCATTGTGTGGATTGAATATATTTTCCAGATCTTTAGAATTTGCCATTACTCAATTAGATCGTAACAGAACACTGACAAGAAGCTAGCCATCCAAAGATCAGATTTCTCTTCTCTTCAATATTGTCAATAGCAATTGTATCGAGGAATCAAACTTCACATTGAAGCCCAAGGACACAGCAAATAGCTTGTTGCAGATCATTTATTTGATGATCAAAGCTTGAAAGAGGCCATGGCACTATCAAAGTCTTCCTGATCGTCATCATCCTCACCAGGAATTACAGAAGCGCTGTAAATGCAAGTTCTGGGAAGAACACTTCAGCCACAATTTGAGTTGGAAGAACCGCTTATCAGCTCTGTGCCACTTGTTTTGCTCATTGGCAATCCCATTCGAACCCGGTCATATCAGAACACAGTGGCGGAGCCACATGCTTCCCAGGGTGGGCAATTGCCCCCACTGAAATTATTTTGTTATATATAAATATCTATTAGATTTTTATTTTGCACTCACTAATATTTAAGATTTGAACCCACTAAAATTATTTACATTACTAAATTTGTTATCATTTGCTTGAAAATAAAAAAGTTGCACCCACTACCCGAGGTCCTCCTCTGTTAACAGAACAGCTCTTTAACTGCACTATAAAGAGCTTAAGTCCTTAGCTTCTAGAATTTCGTCACATATTGAGAGTCCGTTTGCAATGTTTAAAGCTCTTTTGTGCTCTCTTCTAATAGCATTCACAGTGGTGCCAGGAATAACTCATTCAACAGTTGCAGCGCAGACCATAACTACTATATCTTTCGTGTATAAAATAGGCACGACTCGTATTTCTTAAGAGACATCAAGTTCCTATCCCTGGTCTCTCACAATAAATCCAGAAATGGAAATAAGATATCCATGCCTGCGTTGCACTTCCCTCTTATTCAGAGTGGCTTCACTTATAAGTATTACCTTACTTGCCTGGCGGGAGGATTGCTGCATCTGCGTCAAGAAGCAACTTCACCTCTTCCCAGATTACTGGTCCACTTTCATAAAGTTTTGCAAACCATCTTAGCAACATTTCTACAAGATATGCATGTCCTCTTGCGAGGTGCTAAAATGTTCATGGTCTGTCCGGCGATTTATTTTCCCCTCGAGATTAAGGAATGGACTTCACAAATATTGAGAAGGAAAGGAGAATCAAGATACGGCGCTCCAATATAAAAAATGTACGAAATGAAGAAGGTAGTGCTTATCACCCCGGTAACCTTAGGGAGAGACAATATTGGACTTGGTGGCAAACTCGAGAAGCTCCTTGACGAACCTTGTATCGGCTGCCTAAGAGTTTGTTCAGCCCCATTGACAGTGAGAGGCCTCTCCGCATCAAAGAGTAGAGCCTTGGCTGAAACCGGAAAAGAGGATTCGTCGGAGTCGCAGTTCGGAGAGATGGCTAAGGCCTGAGGCTGATTGAGCGCGCGCGAGCGCATTGGAGTTGGAAATCCGAAATCTCTAAAAGTAGGTTTGCAAAAGACGTTAGGGCCCATATCCCCGATTCCCCTCCAAAATAAAAAGCAACGGTGAAGTAGAAATAGGGGAGGGTGATGCTAACAAAAATTTAAAATATTGAAAGATAAATTAGGATGTTCAATGTTTTTAATTTCAGATCAGATCAAGAGGATCAACAGAGGTATTGGAATACGATGAAAAGTCAATAATGCTTTGAGCTAAAAGAAAAGGGAAAATCACTGATTTTTTTTATTGGTTATTTTTATAATTGAGTTGTAATTTACTAAAATTAATTTTCAATTCAGCTTGTAAGCAAAATTCAATTCTTTTCTTATCATAAAAAAAGTTCCATTCTTTTAGCTCTAATGGTAGTTATTTTTATATGTTAAAATATTCTATTATTAACGGGATTTTAAGATGCTTAAGTTGCAATTTAACAAAATTAAGTTGCAATTCTTTTTGGCAAAAGGAATCATATTTTTTAAATTTCAAAAGTAATTATTTTCGTATGTAAAAATCTCTTATTCTTAACTTGTTATTCCCAATAATCAAACTACAATTCACCAAAATCAAATTGCAATTTTGTTTGGTTAGCGGAATCTTAGTATTTGTAAATTTCTTAGGTAATTATTTTCATACATGAAAATATCATATTATTGACTATTTATTCTTTATATTCAAATTGCAGTTTGTTAAAATCGTGCTACAATATCTGATTGATATTATTGAAGATTGCTTTATCCAATGAATTGCAACTTGAAAATGAGAAATAACCGGTCAATAATATGATATTTTTCTTTTCTTTTTAACTCAGGCATTCCTGTCTTTTCATTAAATCTTAATATAATTGGTTGGTCTACTGTATATAATTTGCAATCAAGCGTATTGAGCATCTTAATTCGTCTTTCCTATATTTTAGAGTTTTTTAGTGTCATTTTCACAATAAAATTTTTTATGTTTCAATTTCTACCAAATTTTATTTTTTCGAAAATTTTTTGTTTATGATTAATTGAAGCAGTAACTGCACTTCTTTTTATGTACCCGTGAAGAATTAGTTTATATAAAGACAAAAATATGGCAGCCATTAGCTACTATGGTTCAATTCGAAGTGATTCGGTTTAGTCTAATCCTAATATAATGAAATTGAACTGATTGGGTGTTGGTCTAGCACAAATTATTTTAATTATTTATTTTTTAAATTTTCAGTCAATAATTATACTTATTATTGTTATATGTTAAAGATCATCAATTTATTGTTAAATTTTAATATGTTGGATGTATTTTATATGATTTTAAGTTTTTTATGTCGATATTGTACTATTAGATTAAAATTTTGCTTTTTGTAAAAGGGAAAAAATTACATTGAGGTTATTAGGCTAGTCCAAGTAGTTTAAGCGAATTAGTTCAGTCCAATCCCATCTTAAGTTGGAGTTAGATTAGATCAAATATTGAATTATTTTGCACAACCCAAAGTGTACTAGACCAGACCTATAGTTGGGCATAAACACGGTCTAGTTTGATTTGTTCCATGAGTACCCCTAATTGCTACCTTGTAGTTTTTTTTATTTATTAGGTTAATGCATTTTTGAATTCAGCTGTCTCTCTTTTGTTTATAAGTAATTTAATATAATATCTGAATCTTTCATTTTTTTTCCCCAATATAAAAGGTTTTTTAATGTTTTACTATTTTTTAGAGTAATGTATTGACAATTGAGAGGATAACTATTGAGTGGTTTGTTAACCTTTTCTTGGGTTTCCTCCTTACTCAAAGACTCTCCCAGAGCAAGTTTGAACGGATCGGCAACGATTGTTTCATCTCTGATACTGTAGCTTGATTTGGCAATAACTGTTTGAGAAACGAAGAGAAGTGTCGGCAGTTTGGATTTGCAGTGGCAGAGAAAGAAGCGTTTCGTGTGGTTGAATTTCGTTTTTCAGTTTCTAAATTACGACAAAACGTGTGGCTGTCCAATTAATGGGGAACTCAGTCGGCCATCGCAAACACCGTAACTCCGCTCCTCACTACCCCTCACCTCCCTCCTATATATACGCAGCTCCGCCTCACCTTGCAACCCCAAATTCAGCTCTTCCCACTCACGGACACTTCGCCGCCGGAATGATCTCTTTACCTTATTCCCACGTTGATTCCAGTTTGCGTGCTCTTGCTGGTCAAGCTGAAGGCTTTGGTCGATATGCGATCGGTGGGCTTCATGGTCCCCTTTATCACGTCA
>JANTPZ010020686.1:0-11546 GCA_025593235.1 Vachellia pachyceras | reverse complement strand
CTCAAGAACTGCAAGCATCTTAGTGATTCGGTCGGCGATCTCCTCTGTGGGAGGGATCCTTGGAGAGTGGATATCATAAACTCCAGGACCAATGCCGGCACCATATTTAACCCCCTCTCGAAACACAGAGAGTAGTTTTTCATCTGACCTGGAGTTCTCAATGGTTATCACATCAGCATCCATGTCTATGATAGAGTGGATGATGTCATTGAAGTTTGAGTAGCACATGTGAGTATGTATCTGGCCAAAAACAGAAAATATCAATAAAAAAATTCCCACCTAATATTGTCACCAAAATACAGAGAGAGAGAGAGAGAGAGAGAGAGAGAGAGCAGTCAACTTCTCACCCTCCTCCCCCTTTTCAAAACTTTATACTACTACTAGAACAATCCTAACCTAATGAAGGTTCATTTCTAGCATACTTCTGACTAACAATTAATGTATTAATATATAACATAAAATTTATAAGAAACCACACTATAAGTCATGAATAGTATGACTCAGATGGAACAGCATCAGAATACAAGAGAAGCCTAGTGTAAAGTAAATTTGCAAGGACAAGAGCTAGAGAAGCAAAATTGAACCTGGGTAGAGTCCTGAACACCAACGTTTGTAATCCTAAATGAGTGAACAGCCCAGTTTAGATAGAAAGCCTCCTCAGACTTCCTTAGAGGCAAGCCTTCTCTCAGAGCAGCCTCATCAATCTGGATGACAGTAATACCAGCTTTCTCAAGGTCCTCAACCTCATCCTTAATAGCCAAAGCAATTTGGTAGCAGGTCTCATGTCTAATAATAGTCAGAATAAGTTAAACATAACCGAATATCACATGGAAGTATGGAACCGTTTCTTAGAATTTGAAGGGCATGTTTTCGTACCTGGGTTGGTCATCTCGTACAAAAGACCAGTTCAGAATTGTAACAGGGCCAGTAAGCATTCCCTTCATAGGACGTTTAGTCATACTTTGAGCCATTGAAGACCAGAAGACAGTCATAGGCTTGGGACGGCTCACATCTCCATAGATGATGGGTGGCTTGACACAGCGAGATCCATAGGATTGCACCCATCCGTTGGCAGTGAAAGCAAAACCGGATAATTGTTCTCCAAAATACTCAACCATATCATTCCTCTAAATGGAAAAAAAACCTTTAAAAAATGAGTACTTGTACTAGATTTCACACTAAAATGTCCTCATTAAAATTCAAAAGATGATGCAAATCTACTCCTCACCTCAGGCTCTCCATGCACCAAGACATCAATATCCAATTCTTCTTGCAGCTTGACGACTTTGTTGATTTCCTCCTTAATAAAATTGACATATTCTTCCTCTGATATTCTAATAGAAAAAATGATTTATAAGCTTATAACATCTAATAGCAGAAGTTATCAAATTCAGAAGGTAAAAGCAAATGAAAAGCCAGAAAACTCACTTATTGGCCTTGAACTCACGGCGGACCCTTCTAAGATCCGCATGCTGAGGGAAAGAACCAATAGTGGTAGTTGGAAGAACAGGAAGATTCAATTTCTTCTGTTGAGCATCCAACCTTGCACTCACATTTGTTGCCCTCCGGTGATCAGAGCCCTTCAAACCAGCAGCCTAAGCAGCCAAAAAAAAAAACAATTTAGTTATACATTTACAAGATATAGATCATGAAAAACAGTAATAAAAAAATTTATGATCCTCAAGAAGGCTTACAGCCTTTTGGACAGCCTCGTTTGTCACCCTCGGGGAGGACTTCCTTGAAGCCAAAGCAGCAGCATTAGCTGAGAAGAAAGCCTGCATAGTCATGAGCAGTGAGAAGCGAAAAGATAACCCTAGTTAACTAGCAAAGTAATCAACACTAAAAGAGGAAAGATATTTAACACTTTGAAACATTATAGCTTTTCAAAATAGAAGAATATCATACACCGCATTAAACAAAAAGACTTTCTTTCAAAATGCAGGAACTTCTTTTCCTTTTCTGACAACAAAAATACAGAGTTTAACTGGAGAGAAATAAAATTCCAAGAAGGAGCCAAAACTTTATAAGAATGTGAGATTTTTGGTTGTATTTTATTGTCATCAAACATTTAATTATTCAAATGAAAACAATTTGGGCAGAGAAATTGCACCTCATCTTTTTGTCCGGACAAAGCCTTGGCCAAGGCATTTACTTCAACTACTTTTTGCGCTGCAAATGCAAGCCACGATTTGATCTCTTGGTCCAACTTCGTTTCATTCACCAGATCAACCGCAGTGTGAAGAAGAGAACAAGATGTAGAGACCACTACGCGGTCTGAAGAAAATCGCAGCACACATTTTAGCTTCAAGTGTAATAGTAATCAACAACTAATGCAATCAATAATAAATACCCTTTCCAACAATGCCCTCAATAGCCTGCAAGGAACTCAGAGAAGATACAAGGTTATTAGCCCATATATTCCTTCCATCAACTACACCAGCAAAAAGAAATTTTCCAGCTGGAAATCCTTCCTTGATCAAATTGAGGGTCTTTGCTCCACGAACAAGGTCAAACCCATATGCAGTAACACCCTTCAAAGAGGTAAGTACCCTGTATGCTTCAGCAGTAACATCAGCGAAGTATGTTTCTATCAGGACGTTTAGACCAGATAAGGATGATTCCATCTCTGCATAGGCATGGGTAAATGCTTGTAGCTGGTGAGCATCAAGATCCTTCACAAGGGTGGGTTCATCAAACTGGATCCAAGTAGCACCAGCTGCCTTCAGTTCAGCCACAACCTCCCTTCAAAATACAAAAGCAAAATTGGGTAGTTGTCGTATACAAGTCAATTTTCATTGAAATTAATAAATAGGTAAAATCATACTTGTAGACTGGAATGATCTTGTTGATCAGGGACAGAAGAGAAAATGATCTATCAACATGCTTCGCAGGTTTTGACAGCAACAGGAAGGACACAGGTCCAACAAGAACTGGTATGGTTTCAATTCCTAGCTGCATAGTAGGAGGTACAAAGTACAAACATGTAGAAATATCAGAGAGTGAAAAAAATGATTCAAAGATAATCAACTTTTTTTACAACTTAAAATTACTTTTCTAATGAGCACAGCATAATCAGGAAACGAAAGGGCAAAAAAAAAATAAAAATCAATGGCGTGGATTTCTTTAACGTAACATCCAGCTGTTTGATTTTAAACCTGCCTTAACTAAATTATACTCCCGCATGTGATGCACAGGGAGCACTAAAAATTAACAGCAATTGAATGCAAGTAAGCAGTCACTTGGTATTATTACAGAGATTAATAATAATGCTGTTGTTGATTAATTATTTAATCACAAGAAAAACGAATAGATCAACTTGAAGTAGAGAAATCAGTGAACTTACGGCTTTAGCCTCTTTGTATTCATTCACTGCCTTGTGGGAAGCATAGGAGAATGTAACATCTGGACCCAATTCAGGGACGATGTAGTGGCTGCACCATAAGTAGTTTTAGTTACATTATAATTCTTACATGAAGAAAAATATATATTTCAAAATTCATTATGGATAAAAATAATAATTAGATAAATCATTCAAGTATAAGATAAGTGGATCTGAAAGGCCCACCCAATATACTTGACACAAGAAAAGGTATAAAATTAATAATTGAATATCTTCATCAATTTATATGATATACTATTCTATACTCTATAGTTATTTTAAATGCCCACAATAATTAGTTAGTTCTGCATCAAAATCTCCAAGTATATTTAAAATTTCAATAACAACAAACCCATAACATTTTCAATTTCATTTATCCAAACTAAGTGAAAGAAATGGAGTACAGACACCAAAATGGAAGCCCAAAAACACCACCAATAAAATGACAATGAATAGGGAGGAAAATTCACTCACTAGTTCGTGTCGAACCACTTGGTCATTTCCATAGCAGGTACAATGGCATTCCCTCGTGCCATAGAGAAGTAAATATCAAAGCCAATCTCACCACCATTCCAATTATATCTAGGAGGAACAGCCCCAAGCATGGTAGCAGTGTCCAATACTTGATCATAGTATGAGAAAGTGTTGCTTGGAATATACTTGATTCCAGCATCAGCCATCTGCTTCCAGATGGCTACCCTAAGGTCTGCAGCAACTTTTTGCAGTTCATCAGCACTACTCTTTCCATCCCAAAACGATTCCAAAGCAAACTTAAGTTCTCTCTTGGGTCCCATGCGGGGATAACCAACAATGTGAGAAGCCATTGCTCTGTTATGGCAAATGAACAAGTTGAATACATTATTCAGTAAACTCAAATAATGGCAACTTTTACATATCCAATTAATATATTTTTATCAGAAATTTTGTAGAGTCAACACACAAACAAATCAAACCATCCTTACATGAAAATAATGAAGGATTGAATTTGAATCCATGCAAAATTAGCGACCCAATGATTCGAAGTGCGACACCACATATCATCAGTATAACAAGAAGACCAACGTAACCCAACAAGGGAAAATAATGAGCTTTTTCTAGTAAAAACACGTGACCAACAAATGCAAGGAGAAGATTTATCGGTTAAATAAAAATTTTTCTTCTTTTTATAATGTTCGTTCAAGTTTGAATTTCGAGGTCAAATTTTTTTTTTTTTACCAAAACACTCAAGATAATTTGATACATCGGCAGATTTGCTGTTTGTAATCTTAATAAAATATCCTTCCTTCACTAAAGGTCATTTGCTGAGGTACTCAGGTTTCTGCTATCAGCAAGTTAAAATTACAAATGGTAGAATTCAGAGTGGTCAAACAGACACCAACGTATGAGGTAACCCTAAAAAACTCAAGATTGTAACATGCTCAGCCACAACTTCGTTTCAGATTTATCAGTCATTTCATGCTTGCCGAAATCAGAAGAATTCCACAATCATATGTGGATTCCAACTGCGACAACAATAGGGAGAAAAATAAACATATAACTTAGGAATATAGTCAAGGACGGTGAGCCTCAAACAGATACTTTGGAGCTCGGCGGTTGGTTGAAATAAAAAGCACTTTAAGAAGGCTTGGCTAAAGCAAGCTTCTTTCCTGAGCTGTGGAAATAAGTTCATAGAAAGGGGGAATAAAACAACCTGAACAGATTCAATATAAATGGATAGCCGGATAGGACAGGCATGCCTGAAACGCAATCCAAACCTACCTCAAAGATATGAGTTGGGATGTCTCTTCACACAACTCGGTTCTTTATCCAAATCCAGTAGTAGAGCTACCACTCAGGTATTTCAGACGCAAAACTAGGAAAGGATTAGCAACTCAGAGCATCAAAAAGCATGAACAATCAGATTTGCTACAGCAAAAACAAATCGTATGCACAAGAACACACTAAATGGCACAGATCAAGTTTTAGTACAAAGATTTCAAGCGGGAACACACCCAAAAAAAAAGAAAGAAAAGAAAATCACAGAAATTGAAGGTAGAGGAAAGAGAAGATACCCGAGAGCAGCACGAACTGTGAAGCGACGAAAAGAGTGACGGTTAGCAGCAAAAGAGTGTGACCACAGTGAAAGCGTGAACGGCGCAAATGACTGAATGAAGACGATGTTCATTTATACTGCTACTCTTCTCTCCCTTAGCCTTGACGATCTCTATATCTAAATTCTAAATTACCATAAAAATATGAAATGATAACGAATTACGCGACGTTCCCTTCTTGTTCTTGTTTTTTTTTCTGTATTGTTTTGTTCTTTTTCTGTAGAAAAAATAATCGCCATGTCATAATAATAACATTAGTTGGCCAAAAACATAAACATAATAAAGGTAATAAATTTGCTTAAAAAATCAATTTTAAGTAATGTAATAAAATTCCTTACAGACTACTTTCGGTCTAATCTTTTAATAAAATTAGAAATAACAAAAAGCTTTAAAAAATGATAGAAAATCCAATGAGAAATGTGTCTTAAGTTGGATTTAAAAAAAGTTAAATAGGATATTCAATAAATTTTATGTATTATACGATATGAGGATATATGGTGATTTAACATTTCAACTCAATTAATTATATTTATTCAATTAAAATAAATTTACAAATAAATTGAAAAGGATTCTAAGAGGGACAAAACGTTGGAATGAGTCATGATTGATGCATATTACACCTCATGAATCTGAATCCTAATTAAGTTCACGTCTCATATAAATATTGTGCATGTTTAGCTAGGAAATCTTTCCCCCAACTATGTAAGTAAGTCAAAATAAAAAGTATCTCAAAATTCGTAAAAATATCTCGAATTCCGTAAATTTATTTCTTCATCACCTACCCTTTCTTCATGTTGCTTCTTTTTGAAACATTGATGTGGCATTAAAGTGAAATATAATAAAAAAGATTATCATTTGAAGTTGGACCCTGACCTAACAATCCTGCAAAAGCTTTTGATTGCATATTATACAATGGTTATAAATGGTAATCAAGGTGCTCTCCTACCTGCCTATGGCCAGTGTTTAAAGGAGTCCAGCGTTAGGTTAAACTTTGTTGCCTTATATATAGCGGCGGAGCCGGTTGACATTGAGGGTGAGCAATTACCCCCATTCAATTTTCGGTTTTCATATAAATAACTATTAGATTTTTATTATACATCTACTGAATTTTAAAATTTAAATCCATTAAATTATTTATACTAATAAATTTATTGTCATTTATTAAAAAATAAAAAATCTGCCCCACGGCTCTAGGTTCTGAATCCACCTCTGCTTTTGTATATGAAGCTAATAATGTTTATTATTCAGCAGGTTTCGAGTAGCGGCGGAAGAGATAGTGCTTCGATCAATCGTGACGTTAATTTAAGCTTTAATGGTTAAACCATAATACATGTGTTGTGATTAAATTAGTATATTTTTAATCTCGTGTCAATTATTTTTCAATAAAAATTAAGAATGAGTACAAAAAGAACAGTATAAGGATAATACAAAAGAACAGGTGAGAATTGAGAAGCCAAAAAAAAATAAGAAAATGAGGAGTAAAATTTTATATTTATATAATGAATTTAACCAGCTAAAAAAAACCCAACTCTACCTGTAAATAAGGCTAGAGAATATTTATAAATATACACACATTGTAATAATATGGGATGTTGGAAGTGCGATTGGTTAACACAACACAAGCAAGCACGATCTTATCCGCACACAGAAAAAAACATTTATAAATATTTGAGAGATTTAATGTAAGATCTTAATGAATGAAGTTATTTATGAAAATGCCCCAAAAGGTTGTCAATCGATGAACACCATTAACAAGTAGAGCAGTTTCTATTGATAACTCTTGGAACCTTTTCATAAATAACTTCATTCCTTGAAATCTTACAATAAATCTCTCAAATATTTTGCCTTAAAAATGTACAATTCCAACATGGGAAACTGCGGATCCAAATGAGTGTTTAGAGAAGTTTTTTTTTTCCACATTACATATGAGTCGATATAAAACTCCTCTTATATATTTACTTCAATTTAAGTAAAAACATTTTTACAATGAAGACATAATTGCGTAGGAAAAACCTCCTCCTCGATGTTCACTTTACTTTTTCAAAAAAATAAAGGATAAAGCATTTGTTGAATTTTTTTTAAAAGAAACATTGTTTCCCTTTCGTCTAGTAGTTTTTGTTAAATAAAATTAGTAGTATTAAAATTTTAAGATTAAAAGTATATTTTTTAAATTAAAATGACTAAACTGAATCTTAATTTAAACTTAAATTATCAAATGCATTCTTTAGTCTAACCTTTGTACACATAACATATGGTGCAACTTTGTGACTCTTTTTTTATACATTAGTTTCCTGCTACCTTGCTCTCCCTATAATTAACATCTTCCTCCTCAGTCCATGGGGAGATGTAAAAGGGTAAAGAGAAAGCAAAGGCAGAGGAAGTAAATGAGTAGAGGCAGAGAAGGCGTTGGTTTTTAAAGTTAAAAGTTCATACCCTTTTAGAGGTGCGGTTTAAATGATTGTTCTTTTTAGATTGTATTTTTTAAGAGTGATTTAAAAGAATCTCTGCTTAGATCGCACCTTTCACATGCAGTCGAAAAGAGTCTCCTTTTAAATCATATCTTTAAGATCCGATTTAACTGATTTAAAATTTGTACTCTTATTTATAAAAATATCACATTTCATATTTTTATAGATCTTATCCTCTAAATAAGGTCTAAAAAGATCGGTTTAAATAAGCCTTTTTTTACTAGTGTATTCGCCCACTTTATTCAGAAACTTTCTTATTCTCTTCAAATTAGTCAATTGTAATTTTATAACATAGTCAAATATACCTTATATTATAGATTGAAGAAATATTATTTTATTGGCAAGAAGTCAAGTGGAACTTCATTGATTGATTCATTCATTATTTTCTCCCAAATAACAAATAAATCAGAAAGAATCCATGTTTGATTCTAAAAGTTTGTTTAGTTTCACTTTCCAAAACTTATATTTAATTTTAAAACCTATATTTTACCCCAAAATCTAGATTTTATCAAAGTACTAGCATTTTCAGAAAAGCTATTTTGGATATAAAACCTTGGTTTAAAATATATGTTTTGAAAAGTTATTTTCTTATTAAATTATACCCTCTTTCCTAATACATTTCCTGTTTCATATATACTTTTTGCCTCGGAATTTGTAAAAATTAAAACTTATTAAATACAATCATCTTTTTAAAATTTAGATTTTGCCTTGGAATCAGTAAAAGCTATCATCCAAAACTTAAGTTTTACCTTAAAATCTGTAAAAATTATTTTCAAAAGGACTTTGAAATGAACTCTAAAGAGATATAATTACAAAATGGTTTCAATAACAACCGAGCACTATGAATCTACCGTTGTTATTTTCTACTGCAACGATGGTACTGCTATTTCATCTATATCCATTTCTTCAAGGCTACTGGTAATTCTCCCTTTGTTTTCCCTAATAATAGATAGATTTAGACTTATTTGGTTAGCCCGTTTGGGTAACCAAAATCCATTCCCGCGCTTACCGAGACAAAATTCCTTTTACTTATTTACCTCAGAATCTGTGCCCTTTCTTTCAATGGATTATCACTTTTTGGTTCTCTTTTCTTCCGACTTCTTTCTTTTTTGTTGCATGGTGTCAAACTCCCAGTAAATTTGCTGTTTAGGCTTTTATTGCCTTAATTCATTGAATATGTGACAACATCCCAACACGCATCTCTTCCTATTCATGCTTGCTGTTCTATCACAGGTACGTTTTGAAATTTCATTATGCGTATTGAGAATACGTTAAGAGGATGATTTTAATTTTGAGGTAAATATATGAGAGGAATTTTATCTCGACTTACGTACAACGTGATTGAGAATCACATCCCACCAAACACATTCGTTGTGCCCGTTTGAGAACGCGGTAGAGAATTTACTTTTACGCAAGCTGAAGTAAATATGGGGAGGACATTGTGTGTGTTTGAGAACTCCATTGGGAGAAATGAATTTACAGATTTCTAGATGATTTTACGGATTTTAATATGTCTGTTTGGGAACTCCGTTCCCCAACAGAGCACGTAAACTGAGACAAAACCATCTCAAAATCCGTAAAAACTATCTCGAAATCCATAAAAGCTATCTTGAAATTCGCAAAACCATCAAGAAATCTGTAAACTCCTTTCTCGAAACAGAGTTCCCAAACACACAATATGGTTTTTTTTATATATTTTGAGGTGATTTTTACAGATTTTAAAATGGTTTTGTCTTAGCTTGCTTGCACTGTCGGGGAACGAAGTTGCCAAGCAAACACATCATCTTGTTTTGTGTGTGTTTGGGAACTCCATTGGGAGAAATGAGTTTACGGATTTCTAGATGATTTTGCGGATTTTAAGATGGTTTTTATGGATTTCAAAATGGTTTTTACGGATTTTGAGATGGTTTTATTTCGACTTGCATGCGTTATTGGGGACGAAGTTCCCGAACAAGCACTTTACAAAAAAAATACTGACGAATGTGCGTTTAACTTTTTGAAACGTTATTCCAAACAAACTCATTGGTTACAAACATGTCTGGTTGTATATTCATGGTGGATTTTTGCGTATATAAAGATGTTTGAATATTTTATCTAGAAAAATAGTCCCTATTTTTGTTGACTTCATAATTACAATATCTAAATTAGATAAAAGACGTAAAATCTTGATTTTACTATAAGCCAATTGAAAAGAGCTTTTATAACAATCAATCCTTCTAAATTAATTTAAATCAAATGCATATCTATACATATCTTAAAGCAGAGACCACAGTAGGCCTCTGTTTGACACGTGGCATTTTACATACTTCCCCACAACTGTTTTTCATGAGTACTTCTTACAGTTTCTTATAAATTTAAATTTATACTTTTATTTTAAATTTAAATTTTATCATTTCCGCCACTTTCCCAACTAAATTCCTATTTATATGGCATGTCCTCTTATCCCCTCAACCGTTTCCCATTATCACTTCTTACAATTTGTTTTGAATTTAAATTATTGTATATATTTAAAAACTTAATCTATTTTAAAATTAATAAGTATATTTATTAATTTATACATATTAATTTATTAAACCAATACTCTATTTTAAAAACTAATTAGTGGGCTAATAGTTTTCTGTTTAATACCATTTTCTCAACTAAGCTTTTATTTAAATTAAGACAGTTTGTAGGCATAGTTTGCTACCTCATCTTCTTTTAAACAAAGACTAAAGTAGGGAGTTTAAATATATTCAATTTTATCCTCTCCTTGTATTTTCTATTTAAATATCAACATGTTTACCCGTGTTATATTGTAATTCATAACTAGAGGATAAATATCTCTCCTTTATATTGTCATGTTTATTCAAGTACCACGTTTATACTTTGTCAACTAAGTTTCTATTTATATGGTATGTCTTCTATTTCCCTTCAACTATTTCCCATTATCACTTCTTGCAATTTTTTTAAATTTATATTTATATTTTAAAAACTTAAATAGTTTCCCATAATGTTATCTTTTCTATGAATTCCATCTCTTTCCCAACTACAACTCCTATTTATATTGTATGTCTTCATTAGCGGTTTAAACTTTTTGTTTTGTATGAATTTTTCCAACGTTTTATAGTCTTAAACAGCTCAACAGTTGTAATATAAATTGTGGACGTTATATAAATAGTGCAAATAATCATAGTGCTATGAACACCCACGTATATTATAAAAATTTGGATGTATGAAATGAGATGTATAACTGCTTTATATCATTTTTATATTTTAATAAAAATAGTTGTTGGTGTATGCGTTTTCAAATGCATAATAAATTGTTTCAAATAGGTAGTGGGGAGTTACCTTTTGCAATACATGTTATGGGAGTTACCTTTTTCATCTTAGGTAGTGGGTAGTTATTTGTATAATGGATGTACAAATAGGTAGTGGGGAGTTACCTTCTTCAAAATATGTTATGGGAGTTACTTTTTTCATATTAGGCAGTGGGTAGTTATTTCCATAATGGATCTTTTTTATCTTATGTAGTGGGTAGTTATTTAGACAATGGATGTAGTGGGTGTCCTTGAATGATGCAATTAGGAGGGAGTGAACTATTCACAACGTCTATAAATAGGTGGTTTGCAG
>JANTPZ010020631.1:0-10671 GCA_025593235.1 Vachellia pachyceras | reverse complement strand
TTGAGGGATTAGTAAGCAAGTTGGACATGATTAATATCTATGATCCAACTTGAGGGGGAGTGTGAGATGAATATAAAAATTGTTCTATTTATTATTAGAATCAGAAGCAATATCCATTGTCCTGATTATTAGGATCAGATTTGATAGGATAGATTTGTGAGATTTATCTTTTTAAAATTCAAATATGGCTGATCTTTAGGGATAGCCAACAACCTTTGTACTCTATATATTCCACTACGATGAATAAGAATCCAATGGATAATCAAGTTATGTTTTATCCTATAATTTGTTACTGTGTTATGACTGAAAACTTTCCTACTTTTCTTTTTCAGATAGCATATGAATATGAAAACCCGAAGGAATCTGAATCTCCTCGTTTTCAAGCATTATTACGTGTTACAAGTGCACCAAGAAAGAGGTTTCCTAATGACATTAAGAGTTATTCTCATGAGCTTAATTCAAAAGGTGTTGTTCGTCCTTTTCCATTTTGGAAGGCTCGAAGATTAAATAACTTGGAGGTACTTTACACTTTAGACTACATTTCTTGCATTATGCTGTAGTTGGTGCATTTGCTTTGAGAAGAATGTAATTTAATCTCTTTGCAGGAGATCTTGGTTGTAATTCGGGCGAAATTTGATAAAGAAAAGGAAGAAGTGAATTCTGAGTTGGCCATTTTTGCAGCAGATCTGGTTGGAATTCTTGAAAAAAATGCAGACACTCATCCTGAGTGGCAAGAGACAATCGAGGACTTGCTAGTTTTGGCTAGGAGCTGTGCTATGACTTCACCTGGGGAGTTTTGGCTTCAGTGTGAAGGAATTGTTCAGGAATTGGATGATAAGCGTCAAGAACTTTCTCCTGGAATGCTTAAGCAGCTTCATACACGAATGCTCTTCATTCTCACTAGGTGTACAAGGTTATTGCAATTCCACAAGGAAAGTGGTTTGGCAGAGGATGAACATGTTTTTAATTTCCACCAATCTAGAGTCTTGCACTCTGCTGAAAAACGGATTCCTCCTGGGTTGGGAAGGGATGAAAAAAGTTCGAGCGCAACAAAGACCTCAAAGGTGTCAAAAACGTCTGCTAAAAAGTCTTATAGTCAGGAGCAGCATAGCTTGGAATTGAAGAGAGATGCCATGCATCCTGAAAAGCTTTCTCTTTTTGCTGGTGATGCTTCAAAACAAGATTCTTTTTCAGGCATGGATCAGATGGGTTCTTGGAAGAAACTCCTATCTCCAGCAAGTAAAAGCCCAAAAGAAGCAGCTCAGATGAAGGACCAGAATATTGGAAGGGTTGAACCTTCGAAGCTATCAATTAATAAGAGATCAAATTCTGATGTGGATCTGTCAGCCCCTAAGCCATCTGAGCTTCTTATTAAGGATTCCCAAGGACATACTTCTAAACACCAACACAAATCTTCTTGGGGCTACTGGGGTGAGCATCAGAGTATTGTTGAGGAGAACTCAATAATCTGCCGTATATGCGAGGAGGAAGTTCCTACTTTACATGTTGAAGAACATTCAAGGGTTTGTGCAATTGCTGATAGATGTGATCAGAAGGGTCTGAGTGTCAATGAGCGCCTTGTCAGAATTGCCGAAACTTTAGAAAAGATGATGGAACCATGTATACAGAAGGACATCCAGCAAATAGTGGGAAGTCCTGATGTGGGAAAGGTTTCAAATTCAAGTATGACTGAAGAATCTGATGTCCTCTCTCCAAAACTTAGTGATTGGTCTCGAAGAGGATCAGAGGATATGTTAGACTGTTTCCCTGAAGCTGATAATTCTGCTTTTATGGATGACCTGAAGGGACTACCCCTGATATCATGTAAAACTCGCTTTGGTCCCAAGTCTGACCAAGGTATGGCAACTTCATCTGCTGGGAGCATGACTCCCAGGTCTCCCTTAATGACTCCAAGGACGAGTCAGATTGATTTACTCTTGGCGGGGAAGGGTGCTTATTCTGAACAAGATGATTTTCCACAGGCATGCCTTTCTTCCCATGTATTCTGTGTGATATTTGGTCATCTTACTACATATGTGCTTGTGTGGCTATGATGTTTGGTGATCAATATGTTTGCGTAGTTATGTATGTAAGCTAGTTGTCTAATGAACGTGGCCATGAAAGAATTATAAGGATGAGGCATGTGAAGATGAACTTAGGGAAGAATGGATGTGAGCGGGGAGGAAGTTGGGTCAGTGGTTAATTTAATTAGATAGTTGGAGATGTGTGGTACACTTTCTGCATAGGGACTCTTGGACCCTATATTCACAGCGAGTGACAATATTGAAATGCCTACCCACGTAACAACTCAATAAACATGAAAGACAAGTGAAAGTGCAACTTGATTTATATGTTAAAATTAGCTCATTCAAAAAAAAAAAAATACAGCTTGCAATGATTCCAAGAATTTTCCAAAACCCATGTGTTAAGCATACTTTATAATGGTCATTCCGTAGATTTCATCACTTCAAAACTTACTAAAAATGAAATTAATTCATATGTCAATAATCATAACTTTCACAATTAAAATTTATCAATTAGCAGAGTTGCAAGTTGCTGGAAAAGCATCACGTTCAAGGGAGAAGAAAGAAGAGGGGGAACACAGTTTATAAAAAGAGAACTAATAGAAACAGAAAGGAAGAGAGATAGTACAACTACAAGTTTTAATATAGCTTTAATTTCCCGCTTATAGATCCCAGCTCCTGACCTCTTGGTGCTTCCTCCAATGAAATACTAATGGGATAGATGCAAAGAGATATTGGGGGTGTTTGGCAAAGCGTTCAAACACCCCAAAAGCACGTTCAACAGTGTTTTTTCGCAAAACGAGACAATCTCCTCCACATATTTGCCTCGGCTTGTGTGAATAAGCCCATAAGTACTTCTCCACCGTTTTGCCAAACGGACCCATTAAGGGCCTGTGACAAAGACGTTTTGGAGTTGGGACTGGAAGTTGAGGGAAAGAAAACCTGGTATTATCATTTGGCACTTGAGGCGTACACCATGAGTCTTGCAAATGCTTATATTGCTGCTCATGGCATGCCACTGATAACCAAGTATAACGAAGATACATTTTTGTTGAACATCAGAGCGATAGTGGTTGCTACTTGTGAAATGATCTTTCTTGATTGTTATGAAGATAATTTATGGATTCCAGGTTAACATTGTAAAGTCGTACATTGAGTCTATGGTTGATAGGTTGGCATTATTATTGTTCTATTGAAATTTGGATGAGCGTAAGAGAACTTTGTTATCTCTCTGTGTTTATGTCAGTCTATTTTATTAAGATTCTCCTTTTCGGAAATTGTAGATGAATGAACTTGCTGATATAGCACGGTGTGTAGCGAATGCTCCTCTGGATGATGATCGCTCGATATCGTATCTATTATCTTGTCTTGATGATTTGCAAGTTGTTGTAGACCGAAGAAAATTTGATGCACTCACAGTAGAGACGTTTGGAGCGCGCATTGAGAAGTTGATACGGTTAGTAGTACTTTGTGTCTGCATATGTTGCAATGCTTGCATATTGTAAAATTTATTATTCAGATATGATAAATTTGACGACACACACTTGCCTTTCTTTAGCAGGCCTCCTCTCATCTTTTTAATTGTATAGCACTTGGAATATGGAGACTATTATAATGTAAACTCCTAAAGATGATAAAGGATATCTAAGGTTATAAAGAATAATACACTTTTCAACACTATAGAGTATAGATAATGATCAACTCCTAATCCATTTATAGTTCCACTTAGCTAGGTTTCTCGGTATTTGCTCTTGGGCTGAAGATTCTACAGCTACAGGCTTTCTTCAAATAAAACTCAATTACAAAATGAGACATATTTAGACATTTCTGCATCTAATTTAAATTTAAATATAAAATATATATGTAGTAAGGTACCTAGATATTGAACTCCGATTAATATTTAAAAATGAAAATGTATCTAGATTGAGACACTTTTCGTTCATAAAAAAAAAGATTGAGACACTTAACATTGCACTTTCACCATGACTCACAATGTTCCTAAGCGTAACTCTAGAAATTGAAAGCAACTAATTCTTCCTATAATGACATTCTTGAGAGACAAATAAAAGCCCTCAGAACATTCTGTGACTGAATTCCGTGAAAGCCCCTTGCGTGTTTCTGTCCACCAGCTATTTGAAATTGCTAATTAGAAATTAGAATCCTGTTGAAAGTTAACCTAAAGTTTTGCAATCTTATGTGGAAACTTTACTACCTGTGCCTTTTAAAATTGTTATCTGCAACCTTTTGTTGATGCATAGGTTGTTATTTGGCAGGGAAAAGTATTTGCAGCTTGCTGAGATGGTGGAGGATGAGAAGATAGACATAACAAGCACTGTTATTGACGAAGATGCTCCCTTGGATGATGATGTGATTCGTAGCTTGCGGACAAGTCCCATCCATTCTTCCAAAGACCGTACTACAATTGATGATTTTGAGATTATAAAACCTATCAGCCGGGGGGCATTTGGACGGGTTTTCTTGGCTAAAAAGAGAATAACTGGGGATCTTTTTGCAATAAAGGTTATTTCATTCAATGCTGCTGCTTCTATGCCTTATGAAGTTTTAATTTACTACTCAATAGCTTTTACTGTATGCTTCTAGTTTTGTCTCTTTTATTTTCCCCAGTTTTTTGTGTCTGTATTGTCGTTCTTTGCTGGGCCATGTCATTGGAAATTCTCTTCTCACTCTGTTTTTCTGTCTGTTTACCTTTGTGACAATTAGATGAGTTGGTTCGTAGTTTAACTATCTTTTCTCTAAGCATAATTAGCCGAGGGCAATGAAACTTGCATACAAAGAATGTATGGTGACATGAAACCAAATTGTGTTTGTGCGGTGTTTGAACAAAACTTTCCCTTTGTTTATATTTCTGTTTTTATGATCTTTAGTTGTCAGTTCTATTTTTGTTCATTGTAATCACTTTATCTCCAAAAATAATTTGTTAGACTTTGGTGCTGATGAGTGGCAAACAGTGACTTTGGAATGTTACTTTATAATCAGCATTTTGCAGAAGGTCATAATATTATGTTTGTTATCCTTGTCATAGCTGGTGTTATGTGAGTGCGCATGCATGTGCCTGTGTATTTTAAGTGTACTTGAATTCTTATTGATTGCTTCCTGGAATTATTTAGTTCTTTTTTCCTATATGCATTTGTCTGTGTTTCCATAGAGGTAATTTGATGTGATGAAATTTTGTGCATGGCTATATTTGGCCTTGTTTCTTATTGTGTGGTTAATTTGTTTCTATTTTTTTTAATACGTACTCTTTAGGTCCTTACCATATCATTCTCATTTCATAACAGGTTCTTAAAAAGGCAGATATGATCCGTAAGAATGCTGTGGAAAGCATTTTAGCCGAACGTGATATCTTAATTACAGTGCGCAATCCTTTTGTGGTGAGGAGGTCTAACATGCTAATTACTCATGTTGCTTAGGGGATTGTAAATTTTGTGCTAACATTATTAGGAATTGTGTCAGGTTCGTTTCTTCTATTCATTTACATGTAGTGAGAACTTGTACCTTGTCATGGAATATCTTAATGGAGGTGACCTCTATTCACTATTGAGGAATTTAGGCTGCCTGGATGAGGAAGTTGCTCGTGTATATATTGCTGAAGTGGTATTTATTGATCTTCTTTCCGTCTTTCTGGCAATAAACAGAAAGGACTTGACACAATAATACAGTTGTCTTTAATATTCTATCCGATTGCAGGTACTTGCATTGGAATATTTGCATTCTCTTAGGGTGGTTCATCGTGACTTGAAGCCAGACAATTTGTTGATTGCGCATGATGGTCATATTAAGGTTACTTCTAAAAAATTATCATTATTTTCACTTACTTGGAGTTGATTTCGGCAGTCCTATATTTTAATCTTAAAAAATTATGAGTTTTTTGTTTGTTTGGATTGCTATTATGTTGACCCATTAACTTTGTTTAACTTTAGTATCAAATGATTCTGGTTCAATATCATTGTTTTATCTGTTGTACTTGTATGTTTATCTAGGGCTTAAATGCACAAAACTCCCGAACTTTGGATTAGTTGCATATAACCTCTCTGACCTTTAAAAATTTAAATTAAGGACCTTCATGTTTCATGTTTTGTCTAGCAGTTCCCCTGTTGTTTAAATTACCGTTAATATAATTTTTTATAATTTTTATTACATAACGCGTTACTAAAAAAATAACACTTGACATTCTAGATATAATTTTAATTGTTTTTTAAATACTTAAAATATTTAAAAATAATACAAAATCCATGAAAATTATTTCAATTATTTATTTTACTGTGTCTTTTTTAAATACAAAGTCTTAAAAATATAATTACTTGAAAAAGGTTTTTAAAATATTTATTTGAGCATGTATTTTTTAAATAAAAATTATAATACACTGAAATTTATAGTTAAAATGCAACTGCTATTATAAGAAGAGTTATGAAAAAAATACAATATGAAAAAAACCATTTACTTAAATAGCAGGGGAGTTGATAGATGAAACATTAGAGTCATTTAATAACTTTTAAAAGTTAAAGAGGTCATGTACAACTGACTTAGTTCAGGGAGATTTTATGTATTTTAACCTTTATTTAGTCAAAATCTATATATTTCTTTCTTGAGGATGTTAATAATGATAAAGAATGCTTTCTCTCAACATAGCTGTGGCCTTTGGCTTTGTGAGTTCTCTTGGAAGGTGATCAATGATTTTTAAAATTCTCACTTGACCTTAACAGATAAGTGTTAAACGAGAGATCAATTTATGCATCTTTTAAGCCACAGTGGCATGCTTTTGAATTTCAACATTTATGTATATAGGGTCCCTTTTGAATAAATTTTACGCGTACTAGTATAACTTTTGTCAACTTGTTAAAACTTAAATATTTTTGTTACTCATGCAGTTGACAGATTTTGGGCTTTCAAAAGTAGGTCTAATCAACAGCACTGATGATTTGTCTGGGCCAGCAGTGAGTGGGACGTCCCTACTTGGTGAGGATGGACCTCAGTTATCTACATCTGAGCATCAAAGTGAAAGAAGGAAGAAACGTTCTGCTGTGGGTACACCTGATTATTTAGCACCGGAGATACTCTTGGGAACTGGGCATGGTTTGTATAAACCTTTTTTGGTTTAAATTTCCAATTCTTTTAAAACCTGATTTGCCTCTTTAAGTTATTAATTGGACTTTTCTCATTATTAGGGAACATTATCTTGATGATGATGTTTATAAAGAAATTAATGATGCTGAACACAAACGGGAAAGATATTTGTCCCTTCAGCGAAATTAATTGTTAAATGTCAATCGATAGAATTGGCAGACTCTTTTGGAGTTCATTATTTGTTTTCCCCCAAGTTCTACTGTATACCGATGAAGCTCATGTATGCATATTTTGTATCTATGGTTACAAACATTGCATGAACAAAGTATTTGGGCAAATTTTACAGGGTATACTGCAGATTGGTGGTCTGTTGGCGTTATTTTATTTGAATTGCTTGTTGGCATTCCACCTTTCAATGCAGAGCATCCTCAGGTTTGTACCTCACATCTTCACGTGATATGTATCTATGAATGGGATTTCTGTTTGAGTTTCCCTGTTTTGCACTTACCTTTGCTTCCTTTATTGTGGAGGTATAAACTACCATGATTGATTTGTATAAATTTGCATGAGGAATGTGGCTTTTTTGAGTTGGTTTTAATCTTTCATTTTTTTCTTCCTGGCATAATTATTACTTGGTCAAAAACCTTGTTATTTAGTGATGGTGTCAATTGAAGTAATAATACTCGATTAGATTTCATAACGCCTTCTACTTATTGTTACTCAATCTGTTTTATCTGGTTGCCTCTGAAATTTTCTTTTCTCTCTGTAATTGTGTTTGATCTCTAAATTATTTTTGTATCTTGGGCAATCTTCGGTGAATTTGGAAATAATGCGGTCTTCTGACTTTATATTGTTCTGTATGCTTAAATTGCCTAATTAAACGTCTCTGATTAACAGTTACAAAATAGAAAAAATTCTCACTGGAACATTTGTTTTCTTTTTCTTGTTTATAGATGATATTTGATAATATCCTTAATCGTAATATACCATGGCCCCGGGTGCCAGAGGAAATGAGTCCTGAAGCACAAGATCTTATTGATCGGTAATACAATGCTTTATTTTTCACCTGTTTTTATACTTCACTGTTCTTATTATAGGGATTAGCTACGTCCTTGGTTTTTAGCATGTTGATCTCTTGTGAATGATGTTTTTAGTGTCTTTGATCGATATTTGCTGCTTGGTCATGTAAATATTACCTTTTCCACCTTAGTACACATTATTTTAGTGAAAGTTGTCTGGCCACATTGATATGTTTGTATCATAGTGTAGCCCTAATGCAGTAAAGAATGTGAACCTTGTTTTTGCACAGTAGGTCCTTTTTATTAGTTTAGAGCCAACTCGAAATTATAATACTTGAAGGTGCTCTATTTTAATGGCATTATTTGTTGAAGTTTCCAATTGCAGCAGGCCATTAAACTTTTTGTTCGCTTTTCTCCTAAAGCTGTAGGCAGCATCTGCAATATTGGTTTCCTTTTGAAAATTAGCCTCAGGAAAATATTTTCCGTTGGTCCTTTAGGAACTGACTGAAATCAAAATTTTCACCCATTAATTGAGAAATTTTCAAAATCATTGAACCTTCACTTGAGAAATTTTCAAAATTATTGAACCTTCACTGTCTGTTTCTTAAAAGATCTGCAATGATGTATCTTCTAGGGCTTAACTTATTATTTATTTATTGTACTGAAATCCAAATGTTTTCAATCCATCAATCCAGGCCTCTATAAAGTTTATGGAGATTTTATGATTTTCTTTCAGTCCAGTACTTGCACTATGAATCAAGATAGCTGGATTTTTTAATTATTGTTGAATGATTGAGATGTGGACTTCTTAGGTTACTGACTGAAGATCCTAATCAGAGACTTGGAGCGAGGGGAGCATCGGAGGTGCAATAAATTCTCTAGATAATCTTATAGTTTATCTGTTTTTTCCTTGTCAATCCTTAGAATGTTAAAATATAAGTTTAATGATCCAGGTGAAGCGGCATATTTTCTTCAAGGATATAAATTGGGATACTCTTGCCAGGCAGAAGGTAATGTACTCCTTTCATATTGTAATGGCATAGCTCATCCTTGATGTAGATGTCCCGCTCATAATACCAAACATATTTGTTATTTTTGCAGGCTGCATTCGTGCCTTCTTCTGAGAGTGCTCTGGATACAAGTTATTTCACAAGCCGCTATTCATGGAATGCATCCACTGGCCTCGTGTATCCACCTAGTGACATTGAGGAATACAGTGATGCTGATAGCTTAAGTGGCAGTAGTAGTTGCTTGAGCAATCATCAAGATGAAGTGGTATACACATTTATAGACATATCAAGCGTAAAATGATCAATGTTGAATTATCTTTTTAAATATTATGGACTGACATACTCTTGGGAAACCCTATTAAGCAGGGAGATGAATGTGGTGGTCTTGCAGAGTTTGAGCCTGGTTCCTCTGTCAATTACTCCTTCAGTAATTTTTCCTTCAAGGTACTTATTTCGTAGAGTATATTATGCTTTCTTTATGATTTAACCAAATGCTTCTTCTAGTATTTATTTGGCAAAAGCTTGAGTTCATTGCATGTCAAATTTTGCAGCAGCTCAAGCCCCGGATTGTCTATAATGTTGTGTTTAATTAACCACTTATCCCTTTGGGTTTCAGAATCTCTCCCAGCTTGCATCAATCAACTATGATCTTCTTACTAAGGGATTGAAAGATGACCCACCTCCAAATTCTAGTGCATAAGCATTCTCATCGTCTCTGTCAACTCCTAGAATTTAGTTTTTGACAAGATCTGAGCAATTTGAAGGGGCACACGCACCCATGTTTTTTTTTGTATACCTTGTACATGTATGATTCTGCAATTTCCTTGTTCATTTCACCATGTCTACCTAAAATTTTCGGCTGATCTAGTTTTTGTTTCTTGATTTGCAGAGATTAAAGTCTCAGAAAAGGGTTCAGGTAAAAAACAAAAACAAAAACTGGTTCAGGACGCACAATTTATTTATTAGGTCAAAGGTCAACACTGGATTTTCAATCTTTTTTTATGTTGCGTTTTGAACGAATTGGGTGCTGTAAATGCTTGAAAATGCATACTGTAACTTTGGTTGCTCACATTGTTCTGGTGTAACGCTCTTGCTTTTCTTAATACCATAGCAATAAGGGCATTTCCCTTCCATTTTCATCAATATGATGCTTATTTCATTTCAAAAGTGGTGTTGAGCTGGATTTATATTTTGATAGTTTTTTTTTTGCCATCATATTTTGATTATGTCAGGAGCATAAAGAACATGAAGTTTTTTTTTTTTAATATCAAGGACACCTTTTCAAGGTTTGACGCGTTGCTTAACATCTGAGAGGAAATCATAGTATTGTTTATAACTTATGAGTGGTACAATTTGTTACAAATTATATTTATTATATTGCATTCAATTCTATTATATTTACCACTTGTTATCAAAGCAGGCTTTAAGTATAAAATAGACAAGAATAAATAAATGTCAAATGGTTAAAAAAAGGATAAAAGCAATGCTTCGCAGGGGAAAAATAAACATTTTTGGAGATAAAAGAGTCGTGGA
>JANTPZ010020624.1:0-23559 GCA_025593235.1 Vachellia pachyceras | reverse complement strand
ATAAACATCCCAATGCCTCATCACAACTGTCCAAATATTCTATATAAGGAACTGCGTATTGACCATCAACACATGTAGAATCATAGATAACATACCTCCTTAACCTTGAAAGAGAGAAATTTTCTGGGATGGTAGATTTCATATCCCAAAAGTATAATTCTTCAAGTTGCTTACATTTGCCAATCACTTCTAAAGGACCTTTCGCAGTTTGGCAACTAATCATATCCAGAAGTTTCAGCATTTTCATGTCTACAATTGCAACAGGTAATTCATTGAATGAAGAACCACGTAAGTCAAGAATCTCCAGTCCTTTGAGTTCACCCAAAAAAGAGATGTCACCCAAATTTATTATGGATAAGATACTTTGTGTATGAAAGCTAATAGTTGAATTAATCATATTTTATCGAATGAATTTGTAGCAAGTCTTGTAGCAAGACTTATTACGCATCACATCCTAAAATAGACACATAACATCAAATATATTGTGTCATATCTCATTCTCGGCAGTGTCCCCTTCCCGCCGGGATGGGTTTAAATATGCTAATGTATTTTTATTTATTTTCGTGATCATAAATGGGAAAGAATACAAGAATAATGGCAATTTAGAAAATAAAAAAAAAGATTCCAGGGAAAATAACTTGACTTTAAAAATAATAAGATATAACATGTGATAATATCTTCCAATATAACTAATATCTATACAAAAAGGATACTAGCTATATATTTAATAAAAAATATTATATATTCTGGAAAAAATAAATACAAAAATAATAGATATATTAAAATATTAGATATTTTTAATATTTTTAGTTATTGTATAAAATATACAATTAATATGATAATCTTTTTATATGACCAATGTTTTTAATTGAATCAAAGATATTTGTAATATCATTAAAAAAATAAATATCCAGAACGAGATAAAAAGCCGAGCCGGAACAAAGCTATTCCTGCGCCTCGTCCCGGATTTTTTTTCCGTACATGACAGTCCCAGTCCGAAAATGATGGGGATTGGAACGGGATTGGGAGGGAACACCCAATATATATAATATTCTTATTACTATATATGATCCAACTTCATTTCATATGTAAATGTTATTTCATTTTTATAATTTTATATCAATATGATCATGATCTAAAAGAAAACAAACTTTTTAACTGTTGTTGTTTGATAAATACTTATTTAACTTTAAACAGAAAATAAAATCATCAAATATTTGGATGGTTTAAATAAAAATAATTTTTTCAGATGAAAGGCTGGTCCAATAACAGAAATCCATCCAGTATAATATTAAAAGTATCTAACAAATTCAGTGTTTAATGCACTATGATTGTTTTGTCCGAATATATTATTATTCTTCTATATTCTGAAATTTTATATAAGTTGGATTTAAATAAAAAAATAGCTTAAGGATAATCTGACCATCTTTCGCAAATATATATATTTCGTTGTTTTTGTTCAACAAACAACGATTCAATCACTAAATTAATGCAATGATATATTTTGAAAATAGATTTTTGACAAATTATTCAGGTATAATAAATGAGTTGATAGTATAATATAAAGTCTATATTATTGTGCTCGATAAAAATAAATTTTAGAAACAATAAAACGAAAGAAACTTCAAGTGAAAAGTTACCTGCACAACATAGAGACGAAAGTGATGATATTTCCGAAACTTGTTCAGTAAAGGTAGGCCGAAGAAAATGATTGACGTTCTTGCTTGTTGTACATAATTATAAATGTAAATGTAAATGTAAATATAAATGTCCTCTCAAGACAAGTAAGAACAATTTGGCCAAAAAAAAGAGATAAGAAATAACAAATGTGAGTATAAGAAGTCACCGATTGAATCAACATATGAATAATAATATAAATCTTGTTGCATAACATTTTTGAGTTGATATAAAAAATCCAATTAATATAATATAATATTTTTCAATAATATACATTTGGTAAGAGAAAAATTAATTTAAGAATCAGTGTAATAAAGAACCTCCAATTCAGTGAATATTTACCTGAAAGCTGAAAGATTTATAGAACACCATGTTGATAAGAAGGCAATGAGTGAGAGATTAATGTGATTCAATGTGAGAAGGAAATCAGAACTCTCTAAGAGGATATATATATATATATACATGAAGAGGATTTGTTCTTTGCTTAAGCTCTTTAATTATGGGGACACCAATTCTAATGTTCAAGTAAGCTCTATATTCATTCCTTAATGCTGACTTAATTAAAACCATTTTAATATATGTTGCTTTGCTTTTGGTCTATCTCATGCCGTCCTTTCCTTAAAGAGGAAGAAAATGAAATTATTCCCTTCTTTCTTTGGGCCCCAAAGTGATTGGTATTTCAATTTTAACATATAAAAGAGAACAAAGATGAGATAAAATTAAAGTCACCAAGAATAAAGTTATTGGCTACATTTGATCTTAGCCAAAAGGCCGAGAAATGTATGAGAATAAAGCTATTCTCTAAGCAGTACTCTAGGGTTGTTTAAAGTACTTCACTAACTTGATTGGAACAATCATCAGAAGGCATATCCTAATGTTAAGTCTCTTTCCAATCATCAGAAGGCATATATATCCTCATGTTAAGTCTCTTTTAACATGCAATTGATGTTTCAATACTTGATTGATCCGTCTAATTAATACTGCATTCAATCTTTAATATAACTCCTAGTTGATAGCTGGATTTAATCATAAACATACGACTTCAATTTGCTTTATTTTATAAATTTATTACTTTTTTCTAAAATATTCTTATTGATTGTTCATATTATGAAGTTTCCTATCAATTAGTAGTTCAATCACATGGTTAAATAAGGGCATTTATTACAAATGGTTAACCTAAATAGTTTATTGAAAATTAGCTATCTCTCTCTTTCTTAAACTGGGTCTATGACTAACTTTAAGATGTTTGAATGCTAGGTATTTTACTATAATACCCGTAACCTATTGCTTCAAAAAGGTATTTTCTTATCAATGATTTGTATACCTGAAGCTTCGATTTTGAAAGCTTTTTGAGATCGATGAACTTGAATTTGATCAATTTTTACTGTTTTGACATTTTTGAATCGGCTGGATGCCTTGTTTTCCTCGGAGTGGGCAATTCTTGTTTTATGTTAGCATTCTGGTTATTATTCAGCTATATATATATATATATATATATATATGATATTTCAAAGCCAATTATAATATTAGTATGGTTAAAAAGTAATTTAAAAGCCAATTGAACAAAGAATCTAATTTGATTGAAAATGTTTTAGTAGCCAGTAAACACAAAGGAAGGTGAACGGAAAATGATATTTATTAAAAATTGAGATAGTTTTCGCGTTGAAAGATAAAATGAAACAAAACAACTTGCAACTAAGGTTGTTTTAATCAAAATAGAAAAAAAGAATTGCTTGATTATTTAAAAAAAAACTGGCATGGGATGTTCACATCTAAACTGCTTGAATCAAAATTAAATATGATCATATTTTAATATAATCATGATGAGAAGTAAAACTGATATTTTAAATATCAATTGTTTGATAAATTTATATATTTGACTCAAAACGGAAAACTAAGCGGAATATGACGTTGAATAACATAGAAAAATTTAAAATCTTGTTATATTATCATTAGGAATTAAAATTACATTGGCAAAGTTTGATTATGAATTAGACCTTGTGGATATAGATATATATATATATAAAATTTTGTCTTTTCCAAAAATAGGAATTCAATCAAATTAAGTACTGAATTTCAATTAACATAAATTCAATGTAGCACACAAAAAAATTAACAATTCCTTCTTGATTTTATAATAATTTTTTGGTTAAAAAAACAAATGAAAGAAAGTATCATAAAAAATAACATTTACCTGTAATATTATCAAAATCAGATTGGCAATAAGGGCCGAGGGCTGCCAGAAAGTGATGCACACCTGCTTATATGAATTAAACGACTCTTAGGATACACTAGAATAACTTGCAGAGAAATATGAGTATCACAATATTATATATATATATATATATATATGAAGAGTTTGAGATACTTAATTTAAATCAATGCACTTTGTGATTTTTTCATAAAGTGATCCTAAAATCAAATTGGAGAAAGTAAGGGAACAAATTATTCAACTTTCACCTATATCATTTCAATAATTTTCAAGAAAAAAGTAAATATTTTAATTCTTTTTCATTCGGCATGCTCCTATTTCAATACAACTGTGTGTGTTGGATATTATCATAATATTTTATGAATATTTTAAGAACACGGATTTTCAAGTCAACGGCCTTTTAACATAATATATCAAGTCTTCTTTTCTCCTGACTAAGGGGCAGAGGAATTAGACAAAATATTATGAGAAGTCACCGATTGACCCAACAGTGCATTTGAATAATATTTTTCAGTTGGTATTAAAAAATTTTCAATCAATAATATAAATTTAGTTTGACAATAGCTAGAACATCTAACAAATGCTTTGATGTTTAATTTTCCAATTTCATTTTGATAGATAAAAATTAATTTAGGAATCAACATTACAAAGAATCAAATATCTCAAAGTCAATGTAAGATTGAAAGCACACCTTGACGATAAGAAGACAATGAATCAGAGATGAATATGAATGAATATAATTAAGAAGGAGATCTCAACTCTTTAAGAGAATAGATAAAGAGGATTTGTTCTTTTGCTTAAGCTTTTTTATTATGGTGATTCCAATTCTAAAGTTGAAGCAAATTACATATACATTCGTTAAGGATGACTTAAATCAATTTTGACTGCATATATTACATATATATTGCTTACATTTAGACTAAAGTATATTCATTACTGTATGATGAGTTAAATTAGGAATGCGCTACTATATCAAGTTGATATCCAATTCAAGGTTTTATTTGGTATAGACATCGGCTTGTACAAGACTAGGGAGTTAAATTAGGGAGTACTCTAGGGTTGTTTAAAGTACGTCACTAACATGATTGGAACAATCATCAGAAGGCATATCCCAATGTTATGTCACTTTAACATGCAATTGATGTTTCAATACTTGATTAATCCATCTAATAAATACTGCCTTTAATATTTAGTATAATAACTAGTTGGCCATTGGATTTAATCATAAATATACAACTTTAATTCAGTATATCTTATAAATTTATTATATATTTTTTTCAAAAGTAGCCCTTTTGAATGTTCATGTTAAGAAGTTTCCTATCGATGAGTAGTTCCAATCACATAATTAAAATAGGGGGCTAATGTCATGAAATCAATCAACACACTATTATTACAAACGGTTAACCTCACTAGTTTATTTAATCTACGACAATTAGTTATCTCTTTCTTATGTGCGCGCGCGCGCGCCAAAAGTCCATGTAAAGAAACCAGAAATAGAAAAATCTTATATCAGGTGGGAAATTCAACAAATCTTAAATTGGGTCTATGACTAACTTTGGGATATATTAATGCTAGATATTTTACCATAATATCCCTAACCTATTGTCGGAAGAAAAGATGCTGACTGACCTCAGGAAGGTATTTTCTTATCAATGATTTAGGGAGATTTATTCTAAGGTCCCATGGAAAGAAGTTATTTATGAAAAGGTCCTAAAAGTTGTCAATGGTTGTTAGATATGATTAGTTTTGATGATGTGAAATATAAAAGAGCAAAAAGTTTTCATAATGCATATTGATTCATAGCAAAAGTTTTTATAATGCATAATGATTTACAACTATTTTTGTGCATTCTTTTTAATTGAAGGATGATGCGGTTAAATGACTCAATTTGAGTGTTAAAATATTTTCATTAAGTTACCATTCATCTAAACTTCATTTGGATGCTCAAAACTATTTCTTGAAGATGAAATAGAGTTTAATAAGTTTCTAGAGCTTCCTGAAGCAAATCTTGAAGTTAAAACTTTGCAGGATTTTGAATCTGGTTTGATGTTTGTGAAACTGTGTTGAATATAACAAAAGAGTTTTGAAATTCGAGTCATAGTTTTTGCAAACTCAAGTTCTATAATTGTTTTTCAAAACTGGATATTGAAACTGAAAGTTTTGAAAAGAAGTTTTGTGATCAAGTTCAAAAACTAGAGTTCTAAGTTTTCAAAACTTGAAGTTCCATAACGTACAAACAAAACTGGAAGTCAAAACTTGAGGTTTCAACTTCAAGTTTTCTCATCACGTTATAGAACTCGAGTTTCAGTTTTTCAAAACTTGAAGTTTTACAAACTTTCAGTGAAAACTTGAGGTCTTGAATTCAAGTTTTTCAAACATTTTATAGAACTCAAGTTTAGTTTTTCAAAACTGGAAGTTTTACAAACTTGCAATGAAAACTTGAGGTTTTGAGTTCAAGTTTTTCAAACATGTTATAGAACTCAATTTTCAGTTTTTCAGAACTTGAAGTTTTACAAACTTGCAGTGAAAACTTGAGGTTTTAAATTCAAGTTTTTCAAACATGTTATAGAACTTGAGTTTCAGTTTTTCAGAACTGGATGTTTTACAAACTTGTAGTGAAAACTTGGCCCCATTCGGGATGGTTTTGAGTTTTAAGTTTTAAAATTTTTAAAAACTGAAACTAGTTTTTTATTTTAGTTTTCTGTTTTAGGTTTTTTTTGGCTTTGAATTTGGAAGAGTGGTTGTGAATTAGTCACAAAAATCAAATCCCAGACAAAAATCAAAACCCAGACAAGCTCGCCATTTCTGAAGCGGCTTCAACTGACCCACTGAACACCAAAGCTTCATCGACCCACCAAAATCCATCGAGGCCTCCTCTATTACCTTCAGAGAAAGACAATGGAACTCTTCCTAGAAGACCCAAGGGTAGTTAGATTTCTTCCAGGCACATGTCTCCTTCTCCTTCTCCATCGACTTCTACTTCCACTTCAACCTCTTCGTCGTCTTCATCTAGGATATGCCCCTCTCCCCTCCTTTCACGCTCCATCAGAGCTTGAGTCGCGGGTCGCCTCCATCGCCGCCATCATTGTCTGACACAAGCTCTGATGCTTCACATGGAAACAGTGAAACAGAGCAAGTAGTTTGGAAACCTCCACCACCGCCACGTCCACTACCCTATGCGGTTGCATCCAAGTCTGCTCCACCACCTCCTCCGCCGCCTCGAGCAACTGCATCCAACACTATTCCGCCGCCTCCTCCACCGCCGAAGGGGAAGAAGCCAGTACCACCGGAGGGAAGGAGAAATGTTCAATAAATTTTTCGGAACTAAAAATGAAATCTCAAAACCTCTTTTTTTTGTTTTCAAATTTGGATAAAATTAGTTTTGAAATAGTGTTAAAAACCAAATCAACCCCATTTTTGCCGAACACGTTTTGTTTTTAAAATTGCATTTTAAAACCAAAAACCAAAAACTAAGCACCACCCCGAACGGGCCCTGTGGTTTTCAATTCAAGTTTTTCAAACATGTTATAGAACTCGAGTTTCAGTTTTTTAGAACTGGAAGTTTTACAAACTTGCAGTGAAAACTTGTTCTTTTGAATTCAAGTTTTTCAACGTGTTATAGAACTCGAGTTTCAGTTTTTCATAACTGGAGGTTTTACAAACTTGTAGTGAAAACTTAAGGTTTTGAATTCAAGTTTTTCAAATATGTTATAGAACTCGAGTTTCAGTTTTTCAGAACTGGAAGTTTTACAAACTTGCAGTGAAAACTTGAGGTTTTGAATCCAAGTTTTTCAAACACATATAACTCGAGTTTCAATTTTTTAGAACTGGAAGTTTCACAAAACTTGAATAGAAAACTGGAAGTTTTGACTTAGAGTTTTAGAGAACTCGAGTCCTGACATTTTCCAAACTCGAGTTCCATGCCTTCCAAGATTTCATTAGTTCAAAAACTTGATTCTCAAACTTGAGTCCTCATTGAAAGTTTTCCAAAACTTGAGTTTTTGATTTTCCAAACTCGAGTCTCGAGGACTTTTTCACTGGACAGTTTGTCATTTGTTTTAGAACTCGAGTCCTCATTTTTTAAACTGGAAGTTTTACAACTGGACTCCGAAACTCGATATTAAAACTTGAAGTTTCACATGAAAGTTTTTCAACTTACTTCAGAACTCTTATTGCAAACTCGAGTTATATTTTTCAGAACTAGAAGTTTTACTACATAACTTTCAAACTCAGTGTTATAGAACTCAAGTTGTGAGATGTTGAAAACTCGAGTTGCATTTCTTCTAACACAGTTACGCATAGCGTCTACAAGAGCTTTCCATTTTTATCCTTGAACATTTTGAAATATACCTGCTCTCATAAATGCTACTATAACTCTTTCATTAAAGCAGCTCAAGTCATCTGAGGAATATATTTGAGCATTAATGTTTTTCGCCGCGTCATTCGATCAGTATTCATGACAGACGAACAAACCAAGCTTATGTGAGTAACGTGTAGAAGCTTCTCTCCAACAGCTATTCAAACTCGGTGTAACGACTATTGATTATAGTCTCAACTATAAATAAAGAAGATTTCAAGATAGTAGATAGAATAACGAAATAATACGCATTCAGTTTCTAAATTTATTCTTCTGTCATTTTGTTCATAATATCAGTGAGCTTCAGTGTTTATCCATATACTCTTTCTAGAAGTGAATATTGATATTTCTCATTGTATTCTTGTGAGAAACTCAAGGTTGGTACCTTGAGATTGTTGGGTTGAGTTGAGATGGAAAACAGAGTGTGTGTGACTCTGTTTTCTTGTGAAGTGTAAGGGGGAGAGAGAATCCTTGTTGTAAAGGCTCGGTGAGCCTAGTTGTGATTGGTTAGTGGATTGGAACTCTCAGAGGTGCTATGAGGACTGGATGTAGGTTAGGTGGACCGAACCAGTATAAATTGCTCGTGTTCATCTCTCTCTGCTTTATCGGTAACTTCGTTTTTTATTTCTACGATTGATTTTAATTTTTTAAAGTTACCAATTCACCCCTCTTGGTCAACTCCAACACTAACAATGGTAGCTGTTCCACTTGTCAATGATGTTCCTCGACTTGTCATTGACAACCTCTTGGGACCTTTTCATGAATAACTTTCTTGCATAGGACCTTAGAATAAATCTCCCGATGATTTATGCACCTGAAGCTTTGATTTTGAAAGATTTTTGAGATTGATGAACTGGAATTTGATCAATTTTGATTGTTTCAACATTTTTTCCTCGGAGTGGCCAATTCTTGTTTATGTTAGCATTCTCGTTATTATTCAGCTATATATGCTATTTTGTTTATTCAGTTTCTATCAATCCAAGTTTGTAATCTTATTTTAAGCTGCATCTGGTTATTATTTTTCTAACTCTCTAGACTTCTCCCACGAATTTCTTACCCTAATGCCTCCTAAATAGCATGCAAACAATAAGGTTTTGCCTTCAATTTTGCTTTACTTAATACCTGAGAGGCATGATATAAATTGATCTAATCTCGAAATTCCTAGTTGTAACATATAATTTGAGACATGATTTATTAAGTTTAATAACTTGAATTAGAATTTTATTAATTAAACCGTGTTTTAATAAGATTTTCCCTATAATATATATTCATTTGAATAATATATAATTGACAAAAAAAATCTTCAGTGATGATTTTGTTTTGAGCTATAGATGCATATCCCATCGATAATTAAGTGCTAGGATTTGGTATTAAATAGGTAGATTTCATTTCCTCATATGGTGAGATGAAGATTGAAGGGTCCATTTGGATCAACAATTAGGCTAGATGAAGCCAGAGATTCTGATTTTTATGTTCCAACTGTCCATTTTCAATTTCGGATTCCCGCTCATTTTCTGTTTCAGATTTCCATCATGTGAATCTGGTGGAGTTCGCGATGGATCAATTTCTGTTGAAAGTTCTAAAGAACTAGAAATGACTACTGTCCAAAGGATAAAATCCAACTAAAACGCACAACAGAAGGGCAAAGCAAAGAGAAGGAGTTCTAGTTGCTTAACCTCTACTATTCCTAAACGAAAATCTACACCATGGTTGCATTTTGGAGTAAAATTGAAGGTTTTGTTTCAACATTGAGCGGCTAATTCCATTGATCCACCTGTGAGAATGAAGCTACACCAAATCTACTGAACACACAGGAGATTCATGCATTAATTCTTTCAATTTGATTTTTCGTAGCTTAGTGTAGTGTGGATTGATTAGAGGCATTTAACCAATCAATTCATTGGAAATCAATGTTCATTAGTGCATTTATATGACATATTTTTGCTGTTGATTAAATTGAAGAGTAATTTTTATTGCTGAACTTTTCCTTTCTAATAAGTGGATTTGAATCTTAACTAAGCAATCTAATTCACATTTTCGAGAGTTCTCAATTATCTTTTTGCATCTGTCAATTGGAATAATGAATTCATCTACACTCTTGTTCAAACATTTTAAACCTTCAAGAAAGGATGAATTATCATAAGAAGAGTGACTTCAATGTGTGAAGCGGTTAGGGTAATAAAATTTTCAAGGTGGACAACTTAAAATAGATGTAGATTCAACACATTTTTATCTTAGAATTTGTTAGCTAGTTACAAAGAAGCCATAAAATCCATAAAAATATAGGTAGCTAAATTACTCAATCTTACAACCAAGATAATTTGCATCATTTAAGTATCAGTTCAGTACGTTATTAGCCATGAACCAAAGAGAGACATACCTAGGTTGACTCACTGCACCATAGAAGTTTAATTCTAGTAATTTTGATATCTAGTGATAGGGTAAATCATTTCCATCTTTTATTAATTGCGCCTTGATGGTTTCTCTAGCGTGCTATGTTGATATTTTCCTTGAGGCCTCTTCATCTTCATCGTAGATCTATGTTTCTATTTTCTCTTCTCTGCCTAGTTATTTTCTTCCTCTTCTTCCTAAAAACTTTATAATGTCCTATGCCACATCGCCGATATCTAGAATGAGCTGTGACTGGTGATATTATGATCAAACTGAGAGTGAAATCTATGTTTTGCCTTTTTATAGGAATTGTTGGATATCTCATTTGCTGATCTTTCAGACCTGATTTGTGCGATTGCCGTAATATCCAGGTTTTTGATAACCGGATGTAAATGCTAAATGAGTGAGTGTATACTAATTAAGGGTCCGAAGGATGAAAGAAAAAGAAAAGAAGAGTGAAAAATGTGATTTACCAAATGTAGAAAAGAAAGGACAAATGGTCATTTTGATAAATCAAGGGACCAAAGTGACAATTTGAAATTTGGGACTTTAGTGGAATTTCAAAATTTTGGGCCCAAAATGTAATTTTTTTAAGTTCAAGGGATTTTTTCGTAAATTAAGAATAGTCAAAGGGTGTTTTACTCAAAGTTTAACCAAAATATTAGAACATTGGACACTAAAAGATAGAGAAAAGTTCACTAATATGTAATTGAGGCCCGGTTCAGGTTATAATAACAAGAATAACCTTTATAGGTATTTCAAAGGTTATTTAATATTTAGATATTTAATAAATAATTAATTAAATATAATTATTTAAAATACCCAGAGGCCTTAGATATCTTATTTCAGACTGGGAAAAATAACTTGAAAATTATAGTAATTGATAAAATTATTTTCAAGAGAAATTCAGAAGCAGTTTCTTGGATCATATAAAAAAAAGGATTGGAAAAGCCACGAACTAAGGTTTTTTTCAAAAATTAATTAAAGACAGTTTTGAAAGCAGAATTTTTAGTGACCTTAAACCGTTTAAGTGATTAAGGGTTTACCAAAAAGTATTTTTGGTACCATAAAGGAACCGTATGGAACTTAAAGTTTTGGTAAAGAATGTTGTCGGACCATGAACTTGCCACTTGTAATAGTCATACTTCAAGAGGAAAAGAGACACAAAATATCATAACCAATTGGTAGAAAATATCGGTATAAAGTTACTTTATCAGTCTTGTTAGAGTAGGATTTGACCAAGAGGGGGTGAATTGGTCACTTTTTGAAATTTTAAACTTAAATCACAGAAAATAGACGAAGTCACCGAGAGAGCAGAGGAAGAATGACACAGAGATTTATTATGGTTCGGTCCTCTCTGACCTACGTCCAATCCTCAGAACTCCTCTGAGATTTACAATCCACTAATGCAAAAATTGATAATTTAGTAGCGATTTTAAAACAGCTACTAACTCATACAATGAAAATTAAAACCGCTACTGCTCATGGTCTCATGTAGTACAAATTTACTAGGCAAACTACAAATACTTATGATTAAAATGGAAAAATGTACAATCTAAGGATATTTATCACCATTTAATTAATCACATTTCTAAATTTGGTCATTTGGAATAATTTTCTCCATCCCTCTTTTGATTAAAAATTTCCGTTTGATCTTTTATAACAACAAATAGTGATGTGTGTACGTACCTAATTTTGAATGTAGTTTATGTAAGCAAATTTATTCAAAAATTATGCAAATTATGTAGAGCCAGAAGCCGCAACAAACATTTATCTTATATACTACCTCCGATTTTTAATATAATATTTACTTTGCAGTTAATATAATTTGAAAACTAAAGCTTTTAATAGTCTTATTAATAAATTTTGTTTATATTAAAACAACATATTTTGCTTATAGTCAAATTGTGAATTGTGGATTGGAGACTACTCAATGATGGAATGTGTAATAAGGATTGGAAAGATGATGAGCAATCCTAACTTCGCCATGCTAGACGCACATTTACGAATATTTTATGGGTAGAGATTTGCACCTTAATCTTTAAATGAAAGGTTAAAATTAAAACATTAAATTAACTATTATTCTTCACTTGAGTTCTTTATCATGGTTACTAAGGCTACGTTTAGTGCTGTAAGTCCAGTAAGCTTGCCCGAGCACAGTTAAAAAAAAATTGCCTGACCAAGTCCAAAAAAGTGGGCAGCACCAAAAATTTATATACCATTTATTTTTGGTATTTTAATCCATTAACTTTTCATCAGATTGTAACTCAATCCCTAAACTTTAACTCAGTGCAACTTAGCCTTATAGTTTTGATTTTGTTGTAACTCATTCTATAAATTTTGACTCACTGTAACTCAGTCCCTATAATTTTAACTATTTTATAATTTAGTCCCGCTTATTATATATACGATGTATTTTCGAAAATATAAGGATTAAATCAAAACTATATGGATTGAGTTACAGTAGGTCAAAGTTCAAGAACTGAGTTACAGTCAAGTCAAAAATATAGGGAATAAATTGTATTAAGTCAAAGTTCAAGGATTAAATTACAACCAAATCAGAAGTTGAAGAACCAAAAGATTAAGTTTCTCAATTTAAAAATGTATATTATTCAATATTCATTTCTTAGCTAAACTAGAAATTTTTTATTTAAAATATATTATTTAATTACAATATTTTGCTGACTTGTCTATAATGGATTTTGGATATTGTTTAATTGTTGAAGTATGGATATTTCTTAAGACATACAATAGTTTTTTTTTTAATTTCAATACTCAAATCGTAGACTTATTTTGAAGTACTGCAAGAAGTTTAAAATGATAAAATGTATTTAAAGTTTAGAATAGGGTTTATCACGTATAACTGGAGCTATTTTTTTCACTATATCATTACTTATGCAGCGAAGTCCACCTACCCAACCCACTATTGCCCATCATAAAATGGTTAGAGCTTCTATCGATTAGAAACAGGAAGTGAGCTGCAATTTTGCAGCTCGTTCATCCTTCGACTTGACAAGACAAATTAAAAGAAAGGAAAATAAAGGAGTTAAATTGAATGGGTTACTTTGATATAATTGTTACTTACCACAAATATTGTAATAAAATTAGACGAATAATGCAGAAGTGTAGACTGGAGTGACTCTTAAATCAAATTAGGAGATGCCCACCTACACACAAAAATGGCAAATAACAAATATTAAATTACAAGTCAACAAAACAAAGAATCTATTTACATGTAATATACTGATAATATTAATGATATTTGAGGAGCCACTGAACAAAAGGAAGGTAATTCGAAAATGATTTTTATTGAAAATTTGAAATACTTATTTCTTTTTTTATGATATTCCTTATTTCTTTTTTCTTTTTGATGAAAATATGCAAAATTTTCATATGTACTATGATTCATCAACTGCACACGCGCATACATATACTGGGTGTTCACGCGACGGGAACAGTATTATTCTGCATCTCATCGTGAGATAGGCACAGGACATCAAATATATTAGATCGGGAGGGGTTTAAATATGATCATGGATATTTTTTTATCTATTTTCATGATCATAAATGGGAAAAACGTGGACTTAATTGCAGTGTAGAAAATAAAAAAGTAAGGATTCAAGGGGCATTGAAAACAATTTGATTTTAAAGATAGTAAGATATAATAAATGTGATATTATCTTCTAATACAACTAACATCTATACAAAAAGATAGTAGCTATGTCTTTAATAAAATATATTATATATTCCGGTAAAAATAAATATAAAAATAAAATATTTATTAAAGTATGAGATATTTCTAATATTTTTTAATGATTGTAACAAATATATAATCAATATGATAATCTTTTTATATAACCAATATCTTTGATTGAATAAAAGATATTTGTTATATTATTTAAAAATATATGTCAGGTAGAATTGGGGAAAATCCCGTGTTGAGGAATTATTGCAAAATGAGATCTATTCAGTTACACATGTGAAACTCAGTTGCATATATGGAAATTCAGTTGTGTATAACATAGAAGCTCAGTTGCATAAATGGTGGAAGCTCCTATTTTACAATTAATTCCCCGATGGTAAATTTTTCCCTAGTTCTCCCTATATGTTATATCTTTAAAAACTAAAATATCTAGGATGAAATAAAAAGTTGGGATGGAACAAAGCCCTTTCTACGTCCTGTCTCGGATTTTTTCCAGATATGACAATCCCTTTCTATATGTGATATCTTTAAGAATAACATATTATATTTAACACAGCACAGCCAAAATATATACCTATTCTTATTACTATATATGATGGAACTTCATTTCATACGTAAATATTATTTTATTTTTATAACTTCATATCAATATAATCATGATCTAAAAGAAAACTAACTTTTTAACTATCAGTTGTTTGATAAATACATATTTAACTTCAAACAGAAAATAAAATCATCCAATATTTGATGATTTAAATCAAAATAATTTATTCAGATGAAAAGCTGGTCCAATAACATAAATTCAGTATATTGTTAAAAGTATCTACCAAATTCAGTGTTTAATGCACTATGATTCATTTGCATGAATATAACATAAGTTGGATTTAAATGAAAAACAAGCTTAAGAATAATCTGACCTTCTTTCTCAAATATATATTTCTTTTTTTGTTCACTAAATATATATATACGTTTATATATCTGAAAAAAATGAATTCTTGTAAGACCCTTACTTTAATATCAAAAATTTTGCTTATTTCATATTATTAATCAATGTATAATTTAATAACTTACTCCATTTTATCGAGAGTATAGAGTTCTTGCTTCCGCTGCGTAACTCTGATTTATTATATTATGAAACTACCAACATACGTAGTAAAACATATTTGGCAAAATGGGCTCTATAGATGACAATATACAGAAGTAAACACATAAATAAAAGAGACGATAACATATATTCAAGGATATCTATTGTCTCATAACTCTCCCCAATGATTTAGAAGAGCTATTACCGGAAAAGTATTAAATTGATAGAATGAGAAAAAAGTCTCATTAACCAGCATTCCTACTTAAAAGGCATGTAAGCAAGTGTCGATGACATATAAAGAATTAATTGCATGAGAACAAATTCACAAGTAGTACCAAACTTTCCAAGTAGTTTATATAAATAGTTCATAATCATATTCACATTCCACAGAATACATGTATATCCATAGCAATATATTCATTATTTCCACGACCACCAAGATCAATTGGATCAACTACATAACCAGTTTTCCACAATTATCAATTCATAATCACATGGATTTCAAGCTTATCACAACATCATCACGAAATCGCACAGGAAATCATTTACACAAAGATTTATCATCTTTTCTTTCTGTTTCCCCTTATTCATTTCTAGCCTTATACCTCTGACTAAACTCATGGGCTAGTACTGTCCCATTCTAACGAGCTCACCAGTAAGTGATGTGGACTAGCCAAGTACTACAGAGCACAAAACCGGACCATGGGTTTCTCCATTCACATCGCAGGGGTGTCATAAGCCCTCATCGCCATAGCAAGGATCATCCGGTAACCAGACTCAGAATGTCCTTCGATGATGGGCATAAGATCTTCTAGTAATCAGACTCAGAAGTCTTCCAACCTTATTTCCTCTTTGGCATGTTGAAAATTCACCTCCTTATACTCCCTGAATAACCTCCTATCAATAACCACATCCTCCTGTCCCAATATCACAGTTGTCACTTTATAACATTCAAGCAAAGTATATCCACAATGTATTATCAACATATACACGCAGGAATATCACTTGCACGTTTCAATCAATCATTTCTTGCTCCACGGTTTTCCATCAAGTCAAAAGAACATTTATCAATAGCATTTGCAAACGTTGCCAACACGTCCAATCTTTGACTCCAAACATCACAACATATTTTCAATATTATCAATACAAAGTTTATCAAATAATAATAATATTTTCATCACAATCAACTCAAAATCACTTATCAAACATGTCCCAAGTATGCATAATAAGTAGAAAGCTGTTACCTCTCATCCAGCAAAGAAATATTATGACAATAACAATCTCGTGCCCAACACCAACAATTTCTATAATTAATCTACACAATTACGCATTACCACATATTAGTTTATTTCTTTAATACTTTCTTATATATTGATTTCATAATAACCCCAATACTTACAAAAATCCTCAAATATCTTAATTTCCTTTAAATCTTTAAATATTAGAAAATTATAATTATACTAAAATCCCAAATTCTATTTTCAAACTTTAATAACAAAACTAAATCATTAGAAGTTCACCATTACCTCCATAAATATCAAGTAAAATATCTAAACCTTTAAAATTCTCTATTATCTACAATATTCTCAAATAAACTATTTAAATCAACTTTTGCTAGCTCAAAATATTCTATATATTAAAACATTTTATACAAAACAAATTTCTAAAATACCTTATATATCAAATAAATAAATCTAACTACATAGAATATGGTTATAAAAATATATCTATTATGATATGATCTTCTATAAATAAAACTTCAACTATATAAAAATCTAAATACCAAAATATTATCTAATCAATATGATATTACTACCTTTAGATAGAGAAAAATATTTAGAATAACTTTTATGAAGAAACTATATTAAAAATAAATTATTTTACTTATCTAAATGATCCCACAAACAAAAGCTTGTAATTTGAAAATTATTTTTAAGATCTTTTCTCTCTCCCTCCCTCTTCTCTCCGCTCTCTCTCGTGCCGGTGCTTGTGTGTGCGTGTGAACTGAGGGGGGAAAGGGTATATATAATACCCCTTCCACCGCCTTTCCCCTCCTAAGTAGCTGTCTCAGTTTTTTTTTTTTAAGATAATGCAGGCTGACAGAAGGAGGTAGAAGCATGTGGAAAGAGGGAAAGGAGCAAATTACCACGAAGGCCCCCAACTTAAAAAGAATTACAGTACGACCCTTTTTTTAAATTTCTTTGCGAATGGCGGTGAAAGCTTGCTAATTAAATCCTTAACGTCCTTATCCATGCAGATGGTGGTGGAAGCTTAACATTTATTTATATATATTTTTAATAAAACAATTTATTAACTAATTTATTCCTTAATTTCAATTAAATTCTAATTTAAAAATTAGGATATTACAATTCTCAAGTTCAAATTCTGTGATCCCAGATGCAAGAAATAAACAAACAACGATTCAGTCACTAAATTAATACAATGATATATTTCGAAAATAACTTTTGAACAAATTATTCAGGTATAAAAATGAGTTAATAGTATAATATAAATTCTTTGATATATAACATCTATCCGGTAGAATCTATGATGATTTATTTTCTAATATTATTTTGCTTGATGATAAAAATAAATTTAAAAACAATGTAACAAAGAATCTTGAATTGAAAAGTTACCTGCTCAACATATAGACGAAGTTGATGATATTTTAGAAGTTTGATCAGTAAAGGCATGCCAAAGAAATTGATTGACGCTCTTGCTGTTACATAATTACAAAAGTAAATGTAAATAGAAATGTCTCAGGATAAGAAAGAACAATCTGGACAATAAAAAGGATAAGAAATAACAAATGAGAGTATAAGAATTCACCGATTGAATCAACATATGAATAATACAAATCTTGTTGCATAACATTTTTGAGTTGGCATAAAAAAATCCAATAAATAAAAATTTAGTGTCACATAGCTAGAACATCTACCACATTATTTGATGTTTAATTTTCCAATAATATACATTTGGTAAGAGAAAAATTAATTGAAGAATCAATGTAATAAAGAACCCTTAATTAAGTGAATATTTACCCGTATGATTAATAGAAAACCTTGATGGTAAGACGGCAATGAGTAAGAGAGAGAGAGAGAGAGATTAAGGTGAATCAATGTGAGAAGGAAATCTGAAAAATATATACATGAAGAGGATTTGTTCTTTGTTTAAGCTCTTTAACTATGGGGACACCAATTCTAATGTTCAAGTAGCTCTATATTCATTCCTTAATGATGACTTAATTAAAACCACTTTAATATATATTCATTGCTTTCGCTAATTACAACCACTTTATAATATTCACTGCTTTAGCTTTTTGTTTTTGTGTCTGTATATACTACACATCATGGCTTAATCATGTTGCTCTATAATATTCACTGCTTTAGCTTTAGCTCTATAATATTCATTCCTTAATCATGGCTCAATTAAAACCATTTGTATGTTGTTGCTCTCCTTTTGGTCTATCTTATGCCGTCCTTTCCTTGAAGAGGAAGAAATTGAAAGTATTCCCTTCTTTCTTTGGGCCCCAAAGTATTTGTTATTTCAATTTTAACATATTGAAAAGAATAAAGATGAGATTAAATTAAAGTCACATACAATAAAGTTATTCCCTACGCAGTCATTTATGATTCATGAGAGTACTCTAGTGTCGTTTAAAGTACGCCACTAACTTGATTGGAACAAAGCATCAGAAAGCATACCATTGTTATGTCTTTTTAACATGCAATTGATGTTTTAATAAATACTATCTTCAATCTTTAATATGACAATTATTTTATAAATTTATTACTTTTGCATAAAGTATCCATACTAATTGTTCATATTAAGAAGTTTCCTATCAATAAGTAGTTCAAATCACATGATTAAATAGATGGATAACATAGTGAAACCGATTAACACGCACTTATTGTTAACCTAACTAGTTTATTTAATCTCCGAAAATTAGTTATCTCTTTTTATACACACACAAGAGTGTGTGTGTGTGTGCGCGCGCCGGGGGGCCATGTAAATCAACCAGAAATAGAAAAGTCTTATATCAGGTTGAGAATCCAACAAATCTTAAATTGGGTCTATGATTAACTCTAAGATGTTTGAATGCTAGATATTTTACCATAATGCCCCTAACCTATGACTTTAAGAAGGTATTTTCTCATCAATGATTTGCATACCTGAAGCTTCGATTTTGAAAGATTTTTGAGATCGATGAACTGGAATTTGATCAATTTTGATTGTTTCAACATTTTTTCCTCGGAGTGGGCAATTCTTTCTAGTGTTATCATTCTGGTTATTATTCAGCTATATATAAATATATATGATATTTTAAAGCCAATTATAATATTATTATGGTTAAAATAATTTAAAAGCCAATTGAACAAAGAATCTAATTTGATTGAAAATAGTTTAGTAACTATGAACGTAAAGGAAGGTGAACAGAAAAATATATTTATTAAAAATTGAAATAGTTCTCGGGTTGAAACCTAAAATGAAGAAAACAACTTGTAACTAAGGTTTTTTTTAATCAAAGTAGAAAAAGAATTGCTTGATTATCTTTAAAAAAAACTAGCATGGCATGTTCACATCTAAACTGATTGAATCAAAATTAAATATTATCTTATTTAATATAATCATGATGAGAAGCAAAACTCATATTTTAACTTTCAATTGTTTGATAAATTTATACATTTAACTCAAAACCGAAAACCTAGCGGAAAATGACGTTGAATAACATATAAAAATTTAAAATCGTGTTATATTATCATTAGTAATAAACATCACAATGGCAAATTTTGATTATGAATTAGACCTTGTGGATATATATAGATAATATTCCTTGGCTTCTTCGACGTACACAAATAAATAGATGAGCATGAAGTTTCTAGGGCCAAAAGATCGATGTGAATATTTAGAAAAAGGCAAAAGGTATTCACAATAAACGTTTGAGAAATTATTCCAAATGACCAAATTTAGAAATTTATGATTTTAATAAATCAAGGGTACTTTTGTGATATTTTCTCTTACTAGAAATAGGGGTAAAATTGTAAATTAAAAGGAGATAGGGTTCGGTGCTACAAATATTCGTAGGTTTTGCTCCTATATAAACAATCATGTTTACTTCTTCAGACATCTTTGTTAAATTGCCGCCTCCATGGTTTCTCTTGCATCTAATTCAAAACAGTTATGCCCCGTTTGGTACACGGAAGAGATTTTGAAGGAAGTGGAAATGAGTTTTAAAGTGTGTTTGGTATGACCATGGAAGTATGATACAAAATACTAAAATACCTTTAACACAAAAAAATCTCTTCGCCTATCTCTGTCACCGTTTGTCCTCGTCGTCGTCGCCCACCTCCGTCTTCGTCGCCGTCGCCTACCTCTAAAGTATGTCACCCGTCTCCGATGTCGTCGCCCACCTCCGTCTCCATTGCCATCCCAAATCCCTCCTCGTCATTTGGTTTTCTTGCAAATCGCTCCCTCATCGCCCATCGCTGTCGTCATTTGGTTTTCTTGCAGATCGCTTCTCGTTGTGTGGCCATTGCAGATTGCTAGCTTCGTCACTCACCTCCATCGCAGATCACCTACCTTCGTCACCGTCGCAGATCGAAGAACTCCATTGCAGAGGAAGGAGATCAAAGAATGTCATTCCATACTTCACTGGAGAAGAAGGAGATCGCCCACCTCTGTAACCACTTCCATCGCCACCTTCGTCCCCACTTTCTTCGATCACCTCTGCCCGCCAGCAAACCGTCGCCCACCTCCGTCATGCCAAATTGAAGAGCAAATGGGGGAGAGGGAAGGGTAAAAGCATCAAATGACCATTTCTATGGAATTAGAAATGGGTTCTCATGGGGGAGGTTGGAACCCAGTTCCAACATTTTTGGGTTCTATGGAATCCACTTCATGATATCAAATAGGCTAATTTTTGGGTTCAACTTCCAATTCCACTTCCCACCCCAATTCCATCCAACCAAAGGGGGCATTATGGATTCATTGCAGACTTCAGCAGAAAGATTGAAATAGTTGAATGATTAAAATATCCTTAAATAAAAATCTTTTAATAAATGGTAACAAGTAAAGTATCCTTAAAATATATAAAGTATAATATCAAATTAAGTATGATAATGAAAAATTATATTAACATTAATATCATTAAATAATTAAAATCAAATTATTTATTAAAGATATCTTTTCATGTTATTATATTTCAACACAAAATAACTTAAATAAGAATATATCATATTATTTTAAGGTTGTGAGGTTTTAATTAGCAATTAAAAAATAAATTAGATATTAGAATATATCTAAATCTTATTCTTTTTAAAAAAGAAAATCATAGTCAAAATTTTAAAAAAGTTAAATGTTAAACTTAATTATTTAAAATGAAAAGTAATAAAAGAGTATGCGGGTAGATAAGGAAAAAGGTGTTTTCTCTCCATATGTGGAGAGAAAATATGGTGAGAGACACACTCTATTTTCTCTCCAACTTTTCATTCATCCCACTTTTTCTCTCATATCCAAGTAGGGGATAACTCATTTCTCCTTCTATTTCCTCTCCAAGTTTTCTTTCTTCCCTTATTTTCTCTCCATCCAAACATAGGATTATGGATCCGTTGTGGACTTTAGCAGAAAGAGTAAAAGCAAGTGAAAAACGATCAATCTCTGTTTTAACTTCCTCTTTCTTTTCTTCTTCTTGCCCCTCCTCTTCATCCTCCATAATTATGTCCTATGCCACATCGCTGGTAGCTACGAAGGGCTGTGACAGGCGATGCTATGATCGGAATGAGATTGAGCTCTATGTTTCCCATCTTTGATAGGAATATGTGGATCTCTCTCATTTACTGATCCTTCGGAGCTGATTGATGCGATTACTTTCTTAAAATTGTGGTTAATGCATTCATTGCTTAATTAATTAATTTTTTGGGTCTTAAGATAGTGAAGTCGATTATGATTGCACTTATATGTTGCAAGTGCCGCCTGAAATTGTTTGATTGATGTAAAATGCAGAGTTGTTTCTGAGACTTCCTTATCTTCAATTTTAAGCTCACATTTCCATGAAATGAGCTTTGGAGAAACGATGTGAGTTGAAATTATTAACTATAATCCTGTTTTATTCTTCTTTGGAAATTCTCTTAAAACATACTTTTGTATCATTATTCACTCTATAAATTGCTAATTATTGGCTTGCTTATTTTTGGTTTCTTTGTGAAGTCTTGTGTTAACTGGTTCAATAAACTTCCCAAAAACACACTCTGCCTCTAGACTCAAGCAAACCCATTCCTACCATTATCCCCATGCTTAATTCGTCAACAAATGAGCATGTGCGTGTGCGCGCGCGCGCGTTGGCTCTGCACATGTATTAGACTAAAAGCTCTTACAGTGCTATGTTCATATGATGTTAAGAATCTTTCTGTTTTTTTCTTCAGGGTAAGCTGCATCCATCACAATACTTGAATTTAGCATATTAAATTATTATTAATTACATGATTAATATAATCTTTATTTCCTAAAGTTTGTTCTAATTTTGATCTTACTCCTTCTAGTTTTATTCCATTTACAACATTTAGTCAACAGATACATGTATCCATTGGATAATAAATCTTTAGAAGGCAAAGTAGCATTAGGTACCTTCAATTTGATTAATAGAGGATACAACATATCAACCATTCTTGTAATGATATCATTGATAACAACAAGATCATGATCAATAGAAATTGGTAAATATTAGTTGAGAACTCATATAGAGAAGTAAGAGAAGACATTTCCTACCTGTCTATACCTGTTCACTGTATTGATAGTAACTTCATCTTTTATCATACTCCACCCCAATTAATTGCTGTGGAAATTGATGAAAACTGACAATACTTAACTATTATGTGCAGTGGTTTCTTGAGTTAAAAAAATTGATTAATAAATACAATAAATATTTAGCAATTGCAACTTATTTTTTAAAACCACCCTTATTTAATCTTGTACTGGTTAAAATATTCCCATGTTTATATAATAAAAATTCAAAATTTATTGCCGGTCCACCATTTTTCTGTACCAAAAAACTCACTAGCAAACCGTTTCTCCATCAATAGGTTGTAGATCAAGTATTGCAATATCCAAATATCCAAATCACACACACACACACACAC
>JANTPZ010020620.1:0-10291 GCA_025593235.1 Vachellia pachyceras | reverse complement strand
CCACTTCAAGACATCTCTCCATCCTCTATAAATACCCTCCCCATCCCCCCATTTAAAGATACAATTCTACACACAACAAGATCAAACTCATTGTCTTTCTCTTTGAGTGCACACTTAGAAAAAGCCAAATTATCACTTTGTAAAAGCCTTTGTTGTCTTGGCTTGAGTGTAGGGAGTGCAATCCATACTCAAGGGTCTCTATTGTATCATGCAGGAAATTCACCGGTTAACCCAACTTGCACCCCATAATATAGGAATAGGTGGGGGTGAATTAAGCCTAAAGGAAAGTGTTGCCCGCGCCTTGGAGATATTGTGCACAACTTTCTTTTTCATCTTCATCTCTTCTTCTTATATTCTTCAAAGAACTATTCCCACCAATATCGCCAACATCAGCTAGACGAGACAAAGCATCGGCTGCTGTATTGTCACTTCCCTTCCTATACATGATCTCATAATGCAAGCCCCAAAGTTTATAGAGCCACTTAAATTGGTGCTGATTCAAGTCTCTCTCTGCTCCAACAGATGCTTCAATGCTAAATAGTCAGTTTTGATGATAAATTTACGCCCACAAAGATAGGACCACCACTGTTTGACAGTGAAGATTATAGCAAGTAACTCACGCTCATATGTTGATAAAGGTTTCTTTGTGGAAGACAAAGCTTTGCTAGTGTAAGCGATGGGGTGCCCATTCTGAGACACAACTGCACCGAGATCACTGCTGGATGCATCTGCTTCAACTACAAAAGTATCAGTGAAATTAGGATGTGCCAGGACAGCTGGACAAGTCACTTTAAAATGAGATAATATACCGCGTTACAACTACAACAGTATTTTTCTGTAAAACGAGATAATCTCCTTCATATATTTATCTCGGCTTACATAAAAGTACTTCTCTACCGCGTTCCCAAACGGGCCCATTCTCAATCACGTTGCACGTAAATCGAAATAAAACTCATCTCACATACTTACTTCAAAATCTGTAAAATCATTCTCCCAATGGATTCCCAAACAAGCACTAAATTAGACATCAAGTTGCCTTATAAATGTGTTTGGGAAACTCTTAAAATCACTTTAAAAAAAATTTACGTGAATCGAGATAAAATTTTTTCACATACTTATTTAAAGCTATGTAAAATTATTTAAAATAAATTAATCCAAACACATGCTTGTACACTCCAAACTCCTTATTATGCTATCTTCAAACTTTTAGAAAAAATGAGTAATTCAGCATTATCACAAACACTTATCAATGAAATCACTATAGTTAAGTTTAACACAATAATAATTGAATTTGAATGTGTTAAATAGGGCCAAGAACGGACCATATACCCAAACTGAGCTTTATTTTAGTTTATAACTCGGATTGTACAAGTATGAGTGTTTGGATTAATTTATTTTAAGTAATTTTACAGAATTTTAAATATGTAAAAAAGTATCTCAATCCATGTAAAAATGTCTTTTAAAGTAATTTTAGAGGTTTCCCATGTACAAGGCAACTAGATGTCTAATTTAGTCGTGGTGTTGACTACTCTTAGATAGTAAATGGTCCATTCCCGACCCTATCTAACACTTTCAAATTCAATTAGTATTGTGTTAAACTTAACTATAGTTGATTTCATCACTAAATGTTTGTAATACTGTTAAATTACTCATTTTTTTCTAAAAGTTTGAAGATTGCATAAGGAGTTTACTTTCTTTTCATTTAAATTAAAGGGGCAGATATTACCCATCGTTCATATGTTCAACAAAAAGTATTGTTGCCCCTCACGGTGCGTTCAATATGCAGTGAAAGCTCATCTTATTTTAAACTACAACGTTGGATTGTTTGCATTTGGGCAAAAATGTTACCCTAGGCTTGGAGTGAGCTTAACCCATCTCTAAAATTATTTCACCAAATTTCATGTTAGATGGCAATGCTGCTAACTTTGTATGTGTTTCAAAACTCCATTTTGTAGTGTGAAATGAGTGTCATGAGTGAGCGAGAGGGTGCACGCACCAATTGTCTGGTCAACCAGGGAGATGAAACTGACAGGAGAAGAAGATCATCAACCGAAGAGGATGAGTTGTTGGGTCGGAATATAAAGAAGATGCAAGAAGATACTGGTGATTTTCAGGCAGCCTCTGGAAATCACCACACTAGTAAGAAAGATGTCTTAATGGAGGAGTCTTACCAAGAAGATATTACCCAAAATCGCACAGTTCCAGGACAGGATGCAATGAAGAATATTAAGACCCCTATCTCCTATAAGGCTAAACTAACCGGGGAAGCAAATGGAATTTTTGACAAAGACTTGGATGAGAAACTGGAGGAATGGTTGAAGGAAGAGGAGGATACTGCTTCAACTCTCTCAGATGAGGAGAAAAGAGTTATGGAAACCATCCCACAGCTGAGAATGCCGGACGAACGCTTGAAGGACTTATGTCACCCCTGGAAGGACGCCCTTATAATAACCTTGTTGGGAAGGAAAACAAGTTTAAACATGATGAAGGACAGAGTCTATTGGCTTCTGAAGAGTAAGAATTTTGAGCTCATTGATTTGGCAAACAATTTTTATATCTTTCGCTCAAGAGACAAAGCCTTATGCTCCAAACTCTTGTTTGATGGACCGTGGGTAATCCAAGGTCATTATCTCACTGTGCAACGATGGAGTCCAAACTTTAACCCCTACTGTAATCAAGTGAAGAAGGTAGCCATTTGGGTCAGAGTCCCCAACCTTCCTATGCATGTCGACTCTGAGGAGTGTATATTAGAACTGGGCAATTTAATTGGCATAGCACTAAAGGTTGATCTACATAATTTAGCTCATAAAGGGCAGGGCTCTACAGTTGTGGAATGAGGGAAATTTGCGCGTGTCAGCGTGGAGGTAGATCTTAACAAAAAGCTTCAATCACGATTTGTCCTGAAGAAAAAAATTTTCACAGTGGAGTATGAAGGTTTGAGTATCATTTGTTTCAAGTGTGGTATGTTTGGTCATACTCAAGATTCTTGTTCTCTGAATGCCACAAGTTCAGCTACGGCCATGATGAACTCAACTGCTGATGGTAAACAAACACCAAAAAACCAGAAACAGGAAACGGCCAAGGAAGGGAAACACACATTAGTAAGCGTACCAGGTATAGCCGTTGATGAACAGTATGGAGCTTGGATGAAAGTGAGATCTACTTCACGTCAACGCCATCCTAAGCCTAAGCAGCAGAAGTCACAGCACATAAGGACTCTGGGAACATGAAAGGAGCTTTGAAGGAGAAAGGACAGAATTTGGGGTCAAGATTTGACATACTCCAATGCCAAGATTCTAAAAGCTCCATGCATGAATCAGCCAGCTTGCACAAAAATGGGTAGTCTAATCTTCAATGGCGCCGAAGGAAGAGAAAGGATTCGGTCCAGATGAGGGAAGGTGAGAAAACGAAGTCCAAGGAGAGTGTAAAAGGCGCACGGATCGAAAAGAAAAGGCAGGTGGCTGACACAAGGGGCAGAGTAATGAAAAAGAGGTTGACCGAGTCCAAGGAAAAAAGAAGGAGACGCAGGCGGTAATGCATGAGGGGATTAATGGGGTGTTTGATTTTGGGAATAATGGCCTAAGCCCATCGTGTACTCCAACGGAAGAAAAAAATGAAGAAACCCAAGAAAAGAACTCCTACCACTAGGCCCAAGATTATTTCCCCATTAATGAAGAAAAAACAAATGGGGCGCACTCACCAACTTGTTTTTGGGCCATTGTTTAGGAATGGGCCGCTAAACTTCGAGCAAGACCTCCTGGAGCAGCAAAATGGAAGGCCTACTGATTTGGAAAAGGAGCAACAGCAACCGTGCACCCCACTCCTTCCAACTGATGCTATGAATACCGAACAACCTAACATTCCCTTGCCTCTCTCAGTGGATAACGAGCTGAGGATGAATCATACAGAGAGTACCAAGGGAAGAGTTTTCTGAGCAAAATGATTTATGGTTTGAGACTCAGGATGAGGTTAGAGAGGAATTGCAAAGTGAAGCGGAGCTTGTGGAATTGTCAGACTCAGGACAATAATTGATGCCTCGCCTGCTACAAGGTTCCGTTTCTCTTTCCATTTTTTTCTCTCTATGAATATTCTTTATTGGAATTGTAGAGGTGCTGCCTCAAAAACTTTCCCTGGAAGAGTTAGAGATGTTCTCAAAGGAAATAATGTGGATATTTTAATCCTAAGTGAGACTCGGGTGAGCGGTGCTAAAGCTGATAGTTCAATTAGAAGGTTGGGTTTCTCAAACTGGATCAGATTGGAGGCTACATGATATGTTGGGGGTATTTGGCTTCTCTGAAATTCAGAGGATATCTTTATTTCCTATTTATCGTCATCCACCCAAGTACTTCATGTCAATGCTAGGAGTATAAAAAATCCTCAAATTTTTGTCCTTTCTTGTATCTATGCTTAGCCTTGCATAAGTTTGCGTCAGACTCTTTGGCAGGAGATTGCAGATATGGGATGTACCATCACCGACCCTTGGATTGTGCTGGGTGACTTTAATACTTATTTGTCCTATACCGACAAGAAGGGGGTGTGTCCCCTAATACCAGATCCATGCAACAATTTGGGACTTGTGTTCGAAGTGCTCAATTAATTGAGATTGAGGTAGTGGGAGATTGGTTCACTTGGGAGAAGGGCACTATCAAGGAGCGAATTGACTGGGCTTTCAGTAATTCTGCGTGGAACATGGCCTACCCTTGGGCTAAAGTCCATCATCTCAACAAGTTCGGATCAGATCATCGACCCATCCTCCTCCGTAGCTCCCCGTCAAATTATACCTATCGTACCAGACCACCCTTCCGATGTCACACAGCCTGATTCTTAGAAGAGGGCTTTGAAGATATTGTCAAGAGGTGTTGGAACAAGGATAGTTGGAATGAGAAAGTCTCGGGTTTTGCCAGGGAAGCAGGAGATTGGAACAGAAGGAAAATAGGTAACTTGACAACCAAGAAACACCAAATTTTACAGCGAATAGATGGGGTTGGAAGAAGTATAAGAAGAAAGGATAATCAACACTTGGTTCAAGTGGAAAGGGAACTTTGGAGGGAATACAATAAGGTCCTGGCCCAGGAGGAGCTGCTTTTGTTTCAGAAGTCTCGGTGTAACTGGCTCAAATGGGGGGACAGGAATAGCAAGTATTTCCATACGACCCCCATTATCAAAAGACGAAGGAATAGAATTGAGGGCTTGAAAAACTCAAATGAGGAGTGGGTGTTTGACCAAGAGGCGCTCAGGACTATGGCAAAGAACTATTATCAAGAGCGTTTCACTAGTGAGCCTAGGGAAAACTAGAGGCTTATAACCATATCCAAGTTTCCTAGTTTGAGTGCTGTTAAAGAAGAAAGGCTTGCAGCTATAGTGATTGATCAAGAGGTGAGAAATGCTACATTTAGTATTGGAGGCTTTAAGGCCCCTGGTCCCGATGGCATCCAAGCCAATCTCTACCAGGAGTATTGGCACCTTGTTGGTCACTCGATCTGTGTTATGGTGAAGGAATTCTTCAGGGATCCTCTACAAGTGGCTACTTTAAATAGTACCCATCTCACCCTAATTCCTAAACAAGAGAAACCTGAAACGATGAGGGATTTCAGGCCCATCTCCCTTTGTAATGTAAGCTACAAAATCATCTCCAAGATTATCACCCACAGATTGCAAGGCATCATGAGTCGCCTAGTTGGGGAACACCAATGTAGCTTTATTGCGGGTAGACAGAGCAGTGACAACATTATTACTGCTCAGGAAGTTATTCATTCTATGAAGGCTAAAAAAGGAATAAATGGTTAGATGGTGGTTAAGGTTGACTTGGAAAAGGCTTATGACAAATTAGAGTGGAACTTCATTGATGACACCCTGAGAGCCACCAATATGGATGAGAGTCTTCGTAAGGCCATAATGACTTGTATCAGCAGCTCCTCCTTCCAGGTTTTTTGGAATAGGGAGGCCACGGATACCTTTACCCCAACCAGGGGTATCCGGCAAGGGGATCCAATATCCCCTTATATCTTTACCCTATGCATGAAGCGTCTAAGCCATATTATTTCTGATGCGGTTGATGAAGGGAATTGGCAGCCAATTAGGCTTAGCGCTAGGGGGCCTTCCCTGACCCACCTCTTCTTTACAGATGACCTTATCCTCTTTGGGGAAGCCATGGAGACCCAAGCTGATGAGATGATGAGATGCATCTCCTTGTTTTGTGAAGTTTCGAGTCAAAGAATGAATAAGAGGAAGACCAAGGTTTGTTTCTCGAACAACGTTCACTTTTCCAGGGCTTATAATTTAAGTCAGAAAATGGGTGTTGGCTTAACAGGAGACCTGGGTAAATATCTTGGCATACCTCTTTTGCATAAGAGAGCCTCGTTGGCTACCTTTGCCCCAATCTTGGAGAGGGCTTAGAAGAAGTTATCTGGTTGGAAACAAAGTCAGCTTAATATTGCAGGACGAGCCACCCTCATTAAAGTTGTTTTAGCTGCTCTCCCATCCTACTATATGCAGACTATGCTGATTCCTAAGGGGCTTATTCAAGCACTTGAAAAGCATAACAGGGGCTTCTTATGGGGTGACAGTAATGAAAGCAGGAAAATCCACCTTTTGCCTTGGGAAATCATTAACAGAAGATGGTGGACTTGGAATTCATGACCTGAAGAGACAGAACGAAGCCTTTATTATGAAGTTGTGTTGGAACATGTTGACTAACAAAGATGTGATGTGGGTTAGAGTCCTCAGAGGCAAGTATAAATGTGGGCAGGGTTCGATGATTAGAGTCTAAAGGAAGAAGAACTCTTCCCACACTTGGAGAGGATATGCAAATTGTGGAAGAAGTTTCGAAGGGGAGTAGGGGCAAAAATTGGAAATGGAACAGGCACCTCCTTTTGGTTTGATAATTGGGCTGGGTTAGATACACTGCTCATTGATCTCATCCCTGAGTTTGAAGCTCTGGCCGACAGTGAGGTCAAGGTGTTGGACTATGTCAACCATTATGGTGAATGGGATAGGGACAAGTTGAGCAGATGGTTTCATCCCCAAGTTGTTGACTAGATTATGTGTGTGCACCCACCCCGGGATGAGAGAGGAGAGGATAAGTATTTCTGGAAACCCTCATCTAATGGCTGTTTTCTGTTAGATCTGCCTATCATTTTATTTCTGCAGGTACTTACCCTCGTGGAGATTCCATTTGGAAGGAGCTATGGAAGTGGCAAGTTCCAAAGAAGGTTAAAGCGTTCATGTGGATCTTTGCACATGGGAAGCCCCATACAGCCCAGCTTCGATGGAGGAGAGGTATGGGTGAATCAGCATGCTGCCCGCTTGGTTGCGGAGGAGAAGAGAACCCTATGCACCTGATCCAGGATTGTACAAATGCTCGAGAGAGGTGGCGATCCTTAATCAACCCATCATTATGGGAGGAATTTTCATCTTTGCAGGGGATTGATTGGTTAAGGTGGAACCTCAAGAAGGAGGCAGGTAGAGAGTTCACTAGTAAGCTAAAATCTTGTTTGGTTACGTTTGCTAGGATATATGGAGAGACCGATGCAGGAGAGTCTTTGAAGAAGACAACAATGTCAATCGAGATATTGCTCTTTCTACTTTCTTCCAGGCTTGTTGGGACCAATCCCTCTTGTCACGGTGTCAATTTTATGCAGGTCAACGAGTGAGACTACATGAGGATATCAATTGAGGGCCGGAGGCTTGTAAACTGGAAGTTGATGGCTCTGTTCTTAACTCAGGGCAAAGTGGATGTGGCGGTGTGATCCGAGGAGGGAATGGCAACTGGATAGGCGGATTTAGTTGCAAACTTACCTTGGTCCCTCCTGCTATAGCGGAAGTTATTGCGATCATTCATGGGCTCCAGTTTTGTTGGAACCGTGGCTACAACCAGATCTTAGTCAGTTCTGGCTGCATTGAGGCTATTAACTTAGTGTCTCGAGATTGTAGCAGCAGCCACCCTTTCAAAGACATTGTAGATGAAGCCCGCTTGATAGTTTGTCGGGATTGGAATGTGGTTTTACAGCATATATCTAGGGAGGATAATACTTTAGCGGATATGTTAGCTAAGATGGCCCATAATTTGATGGGTAATTTTTGTTATTATAGCCTCCCCCCGAGTGTTCCACATGTAGGGATTGGGGAGGGCGATATTTTGACCGCACCCTTCAGTATGTAATGATGTTGAGGTTGCTTTAATGATATCTAGTATTATTCAAAAAAAAAAATTCACCAAAAACAAGGGTATATGTACTAAAGACTTGGATTACAAAGAGAAATTGAACATGTAACTTTCACTCTTACTTGGCTCATTTGACACCACGGTGGAAAATAGCTTTTACCGAATTCGAGGCACAGCCTAAATTTTGGAAAATAGTTTTTTACGGATTTTGAGGTAAAACTTATATTTTGAAAAGATGATTGTATTTGGAAAGTTATTGTGAGAATATCTTTTATGAATTCCGAGGCAAAAAGTAAATAGAAAAGAGGAAATAAAAAGAAAGAAAAAGAGGAAAGAGAAAATTTATTAAGATAACTTATGATTTGACAAGATAATAGGGGTGTTTGGGAAAGCTTCTCAATGCCCCAAAAGCATGTTTAACAGTATTTTTCCGCAAAACGAGATAATCTCCTTCACACATTTACCTCGTAAATGGTAAAAGTACTTCTCTACTGCTTGACTAAACGGACTCAATAACTTTCTCAAAATCTGAGTTTTAAACCGAAATTTTTATCTCCAAAATAACTTTTTAAAAAATACGAGTACTTAAACATAACATAAGTTTCCTAATGCGAGTAGTAAGAAACCTCATATGAAGAGTTTAGTCTTTTTAAGTAATGCGACTACCTATGTTTGTTTCGAAAATTGTTTTTTTAAGAAAAGATATTAATAAAAATAACAAGATCTACAAGTTACTGATATGGAACACAAGTCATTACCTACTACAAAATTGCAATAAATTATTCTTAGAAATTGTCCTAATTGGATCCGGTGAAAAGTTAAAGAGTAGAGTTAAGATTTCTTACCAAAAAAAAATAGTAAGTTCTGAAGAAGAATTATCAGAAATGTGCATGAAATATTTTGTTGACGCAATGGATGATTAGTCGATACTTGCAATTTGATTGTTGTAGCTAAGAATTATGAATCCAAAATAGAGCAGCACAAAGATAAGGTTGAATGAAAATTTGTTCCTTGAATGGCTTAATTTTACCATACGAACTCAACCGTAACATCCTAAAATTTTTTTTTTAGGATTTGGAGAATTAAATTGTGATATATGACCTATAAATTAAAGATTTTGAACAGATTATGAGAAGTGTTTTATAAAAACATGTTATAAATGATTCTAAAACAAATAGTAGTAATAATAATTATTATAATAATAATGAATTAAAAAATTTATCCTTCTTCTACCCGGGTCATATATATATCTCTCTCTATGCTTAACTATTGTGGGTGACTATTGTGGGTTTTTGGATAAACTTTTTTACCCCAAAATCATGTTCAACAATTTTTTCCGTAAATTGAAATAATCCCCTTTCACATATTTATTTTGACTTGTGTGAAATCATTTCTTCACCGCTTTCCCAAACGAGCCCATTATATGTCTGTTTGGGAGAGCATTTGGGCTTCTCAAATGCACGTTCAACAGTGTTTTTTGCATATCGAGATAATCTCCTTCAAATATTTACATTATAAATCGTAAAAACACTTCTCCACCGCTTGTCCAAACGGCATTATATCTTTCTCTTCTATAAATATGCTGAAAAAATATCTCATCAAGCCTTTTTGTTTCTACCCTCTCATCTGCACCTAGTGGTGGGAAACGGGCTGGCCCACCGGCCAGCGGGCCAGCCCGCGAGGCTGTGCAGCTTGACTTCCAACGGGCTGCCAAATTGGCAACCCGGGCTCGACGTGGACCTTTTTTTTTCTTTTTTTATTTTATTTTTTTATTTTACTAATTTATTTTTAAAAAAATAATACAATAAATTTACATAAAATTTACTAAGGCCATTTGAGTTTTTGAAAGAAAAATACACTACATTTCTAAAAAATATAATCAACAATGTTTACAATACAAAAACATAATACATAATCAACAATTTCTAAAATAAATATGCATTTAAGATAAAATAATAAGGTTTAAAATAATATTTGAAACTATTGAAACATCATACACTTCCTATTAAAAACAAAAATAGGTTTAATATTTTTTTTGAAAAAAAAATTAAAAAGAGCCAATTTGACCCGTTTTAGCCTATATTCCCACCTTTATCTGCACCTCTTTTTTTTTCTGAGCTGATCTCA
>JANTPZ010020591.1:7681-24360 GCA_025593235.1 Vachellia pachyceras | reverse complement strand
AAAAAGTTAAAAAGATATAAGCCTTTGGTAATTAATTGATTAATGAACTTACAGCAACGAAGTAGTCCTTGAGGAAAAGTCCATAAAAGAACCACATCACAGCGTTTGCGGTCAGGAACATGGACAGAGTGAATGGCATGTATTCCACACTCTTAGTCTTGATGACTTTTTTCTGCATCACGTATCATTTATAATAATTACAACGAATAATGAAAGTGCTGAATAATGAATAATGAAAGTGCAAGTGATTATAAAAAAGATTAGCAATAAAGGAAAAGTTTCATACAATGATTAAGAGAGGGGCGGCGAAGACGCTGATGTTAACGACAAGGCAAATCCATCCTATAATCTGATAACGCGTGTTTCCATGTGAAAGATACAGTGTCGACAGAAGCATGGCTCCGAACCCAAACACGTTCAGCAACAGAAGAAGCTTAACCGTCGCAAGCTGTAGTGAAATTGTAATTTCCAGAGACCAAAAGTTAAATAACAATACTTGCTTAAAGCCATATGTAAATAAATGTTGACGAAAAAATATGCGTGTGTGTGTGTGTGTACATACCCTGAGCTTCTTGGGAGCATAGAAGAGGAAAATGGTGAGGTAGATGATCTCGACGAACATTCCATAGGAGTTAATGGTGATGAGGAACAAAGTTGCGATGTTCTTGACAAGAGCATAGTAAATCCAAAGCATGCAGCTGAAGAGAGCTACCACATAAGGGTATGACTGAAACCCTTCTGCTGTTTTTTTCTTGTATATCAGGTAAAACGTCGGCCTGCAATATTATAATTTTTGTAATATAATTATGATTAATCAGTTGATTAACCTACGCGTTGTTTGGCTAATAATTTGATTTAATGATCCAGTATATAATATGAAAGCAAAGTAGCTAGGAAGTTTCGAGACTTACATTGGAGCAAGGAACACCATAAAAGAGATGATGTTGCCTACAATAATAGCACAATATAAACAAAAGAAGAGAAGTCACTACCACTTCATTCTAGAGATAACCGGATAACGAGTCTTTGAGCCAGAAATATATGGACGACAAAAATATGCTTCAAGCCTATTATATCATATATATTTTCCTTCTATATGATCGATAATAAAACTATATTATTTGAGATGATAAAAGAGCCATGCAACTATATATATTCGCTGTACGGGAAGAATAACAAAGAAAGAGAACAACAACAAGAAGAAGAAAGATGGATGAGAATATGAGCATACATATATACATACATGAAACTAAACTAAATGAAGTGACGATACATGAATATTAAAAACGTATAATGATGAATATACCTAGGAGGCCGAAAATGAAAACCAATTGGTGCTGGTTAAGGGCCATGTTAGATTGTGTTGGAGAAGAAGATGGATGTCTCTCCCTCTGTGTGGAAAAGAAAGTGAGGATATTATATTGATGAGAATCTCTCTCTCTCTCTCTTAGCTCTTTCTCTCTCTATTCCACGAATTGTTATAGGAAGGAATCGAGTGGTATTTATAGTGAGAAAGGTGGTGTTGGAGCTGGCTCAAGTTGCAAAAACAAGAATGCAAAGCATCACTAATAGCTTTTAAATTACTTTCCAGCTGTTCCTCCTAAACACCTTTCGTTTATCTGGGTTATATCTCTCCATGAGAGATATAACCCTCCCGAGAGGTAACTCATTTTGGCCTATACTATTACCGGTACATACAAAAATCCCTGTGGACCCACCAATGTCCTTTATGATGTGTCAACCACCAAGTGGCCTGTTTTAATTAAGCCTTACAACTCATATATACACAACACATATATATGTATGTATGTGTATTCCCCGATATCAGTAACAGCATATTTTCCTTGCTCTTTCTATATGGACCATGTATAATTCCACCATTAAAATTTCACTCGGGTTTAACCTACGTTGCCTCCTTTGTCATTTCTTACTTGGTTTTCAGGCTCCGTCTTCGTCAACCCTGGTTAGCCTCCTTTCATTTTTTTTTTGTCCGTATCCATTGATTCTCTCAGGTTTGATGAATTAACTGAAATGCTTTTTTCATGTATTTTGGGATAATGTATATTGCTAGCTAGCTTCCACCATCTCTTTTATTCCCTTTTCTTCTTTTGATTCCAGCCATATATGAACTAAAACTTCATCATCATACTCCTCAATATAAGATTGAATTTGTAATTCAATTTATTTATTAAACTTGATCTTATATTAAAGATAGGAAGAGCATAATGCATACTTCAATTGAAAAGGTGCTACATTTATATATATATATATATATCATCTAATAATTTGATTGTTGTTTCCAGAGACAAAAAACTAAAACATCATTATATATAAAGAATAATTATTAATGTTGAAATATAACAAACATGTAAGATGCTTAATTAATTTACTATGGCAATGAAGGAGTATATATACTTTGGTGAGTTACCAAAAGTGTCCCCGAATTATTTGTAAATTGGAGCATATGTACTTTATTATTACATTTTGATAATCAAATTAATCATGGTTAATTAGATGGTAAAAATGTAGTCACTTATTCCCTTGTTATGAATGACAGGGATAAGCAATATGGTTAAACCTAAACTAGCTTCCCTTAAAACAAGTGATCAATCAGAATCGTCTGGTGACTTGGCTTATTGCTAACTAATTATAGAAATCTAAAGTACAAATCGAAACGTCTCTCTCTATACAATACTGAGACCTTACAATTTAACTTTCTTCGTTGTTCTAGTAGGGATATAATTTAATTGTAACTCAAGAGATTAGATGATTGTAGCTAGGTATATAGTATTATATTGAGAAATGATTGAGAAAGAGAGTTGATTTGTTATACATAATTAAGCACTTATATAAAAGAAATGCATGATTATTATTATCATCATCATTAAAAATGTATGGCCTGGTCCCTCCAGTTCCACTTTGGTCATCCATTATGAGGATGGGTTTCTAGAGAAAAAGGGTATGGATCAAGTAAACATGGGCCGAATCGAGCCGAAGTTCAAATATTTTTAAGACACACGCAAGAGGAAACTGTTAACAACAACAATCAAATACAAAACTCATCTCCCGTGATTCAACTGACGAAGGGATTGGGTTAGTACTCTCACCTAAAGGGAGAGAGTTCGATTCTAGGGAGTGCCGCTTAGTTGTGGCTTCCGTCACGGCTCTTGAGGAGGCATCACCACAGCTAAGTGAAGTTGGGTTAACTTACTTGTGTGGCCAGACCAAAGGGCTTGCTTGGTTTGCTCCAGTGCCCGGCCCCAATGGATCATGAGTTAGGTGTTCTGCCCTTGGATCGTAGGTGAAACCCAATCCCTTTCCTAAAAATAAATAACAAAAAAACAATAAAATACAGATCCCAATGGAGAGAATCCAAGGCAACCCAAAATTGTGATGGTGCTCTCTGTAATGCACAGCATTATGTAATGGATGAGATTAGCACAATACTATATGTGTAAGATTGCAGCCACTTGCCCCAAACTTTTTGAAGGATATATTCCACACACAAGTTTGGAAGAGATACAGATGCATACACAGATTCTTCTTCGTAATTTTCAGAACGCACTATCTTCAAATGCCTTTTTAATGTGTAATCGCATTTGCTTCCTCCACATCCTCACCACTCGTTGCACATAAAGGCCATAGTTTCAACGGCCCAGATTCAGCCTCACCACCAAGCACAGAATATGCTCTTTTGTACACCCTTTTTCTTCTTTGACCCTCCACCACCAATATGGTTTAGGTTAATTCAATTCATCAATTGACTTACTTTATTATCACCTAGGGTCAATTTTGTTATGTGTTTAGTATCACATGGTAATTAATCAATTTAATTATGCATGCCCTTTATATAGCTATGTATTGAAGAGCAATAATTCACTGAATAAACCTTCTTCCATTCTTATTCAATAAAGGAACCGAAAAACATAATAATCCATCATACATGTAAGTTCAACTTCAACTACTATATATATAGCCTAAACATTCAAGATTTACAACAAATGGCTTCTTGGACTCACTGGACCTACTTGGGCCTTTCTAACGCTGGCCCAATCATATTATACTAACTAAATCTAACACTCCCCCTCAAGTTGAGGTTTGAATAAATTCACAACACTCAACTTGCCCAGCAATCTGTCTTGTATCTTTTTGCTGACTGCCTTTGTAAGCAGATATGCTTCTTGGCTAGCTGACTTGACATGTCTCAAGTTAATTAATTTGTTCAGCAGTTTCTCCCTGACAAAATGTAGATCAATTTCAATATGCTTGGTTCTCTCATGAAAAACAGGATTATTTGCTATGTGAATTGCTGCCTTGCTATCACAATGGACTTCCACAGGATATTGGTGACCTATTTCCAGCTCCTCAAGCAGCCCCTTCACCTACACAATTTCTGAAACTGCAGATCCAAGTGCTCTATACTCAGCTTCTGCAGATGACCTTGAAACTGTGGCTTGTTTCTTGGTTCTCCACACCACGAGGGACCCCCCAGCTTCAGAAGATAGCCTGTTACTGACCTCCTAGTGTTGGCGCAGACCCCCCAATCTGAATCACAGTAACATTCCAGTTGGAGGTTCTTCTTTGAGCTGACAAGGATACTCACACCTGGACTTTGCTTCAAATAACGCACCACATTCAAGGCAGCCGCCATATGAGTCTTAGTAGGACAGTGCATAAACTGACTCAGCCCCTGTACAGCAAAACTGATGTCAGGTCTAGTAACAGTTAAGTATATTAACCTTCTATATTTTTTAGGCTGTCTCAAGAGATCTTCCTCTTTATCCTTTCCTTCCTCATAAGCTCTTAATCTCAGATTTGGTGCCATTGGCAAATTGAGTGGCTTACATCCACTCATACTTGTATCACATAGCAAATCTAGCACATATTTTCGTTGTGATAAAACAATTCCTTTATCATTCCTGGCCATCTCTATCCCTAGGAAGTACTTCATGTCTCCTAGGTCCTTTATCTTAAAACTTCCATGCAAAAAGTTCTTTACCTCAGTAATTCTACTATTTGAGCTACCAGTAACAAGTAAATCATCAACATATACAAGAACCAACACAATATCATCATCAAATTTTTTAATAAAGAGAGAATAATCATGCTTGCTTTGTTTAAAACCCCCTTGAAGCAGAGCCGTGGACAGCTTTTGATTCCACTGTCTTGATGCTTGCTTCAAACCATAGAGTGATTTCTTCAATTTACATACCATATTCTCCCCCTTACTTGGAAAACCTTGGGGCATACACATGTATACCTCCTCATCTAAAGTTCCCTGCAAGAATGCATTATGCACATCCATATGAAATACATTCCAGTTTTTAACAGCTGCGATTTTTAAAATAATTCTTATTGTTGCCATTTTAACCACTGGTGAGAACGTATCATGATAATCAATCCCCTCTCGCTGTGTGTAACCTTTTGCTACTAAACGTGCTTTATACTTATCTACTTCTCCATTTGATTTATATTTTACCTTGTAGACCCACCTATTTCCTATTGCTTTCTTTCCCTTGGGAAGAGGAACTATGTCCCATGTCCCATTTCCTTCTAGTGCTTCCATTTCTAAATTCATTGCCTTAACCCATTCCTTATCCTTTACTGCTTCATCATAGCTATGTGGTTCTATAATAGAGTCCACACTCATTAGAAAGCAAAAGTGTGAGGGTGATACATGAGCATAGTCCAAATAATTTTCAATTGGATATATACACTTACTTTTCCTTGCACAAGCATTATCTTGTGCAGCCAGATTGCATACATAGTCCTTAGCCCAGATTGGGGGTCTTTTATCCCTGTGAGCTCGTGACTTGGGTGAAGTTGCCATACCTGGTTTTTCGAAAGATTGTTCAGTATCCTGAGGTGCTGATACAGGACTTTCAGCTTCATTTAGAATCCCTTGTGTGGCCTCTGTGTTGCTGTAAGAGTCTGAACATGGACAAGAGTCATCTCCAAAAGCATCAAAATAAAACATATGTTGGTAATCATGGCGCACTCCCCCTTGGTCAGTGGACAAGCTATCCTGGAAAGGGAATTTGTCCTCAAAAAAGATAGCATGCCTGCTGACCAATAATTTGTGGGAGATGAGATCTAATAAAAGAAAGCCTTTTTGACCAGGTGGATATCCCAAGAAAACACATGCACGGGATCGAGGTTGGAATTTATCAGTAACAAGTAAATCAGTGGCATAGGCAAGGCATCCAAACACATGCAAATTATGAAAGTCAGGTACAGTGCCATATAATTTTTCATAAGGGGTTTTAAAAGAAAGGATACGCGATGGTATACGATTCACAAGGTAAGCTGCCATTTGAACACATTCACCCCAATAGGATATTGGTATACCGGAGTGGATAATCAAACTACGAGAAATTTGCATTAAGGTTCGGTGTTTACGCTCTACTATACCGTTCTGTTGAGGAGTATAAGGACAAGAAGTTTCATGAAGGACTCCTTTATCTAGAAAAAAATTTCTGAGAGCAATATTCATAAACTCAGTACCATTATCAGTACGTACGCGTTTAATATGAGAAGAAAATTGTGTGACCACGTAGGCAAAGAAATGCTGGATATGAGAAACAACATCAGATTTATGACGCAATAAGAAGATCCAAGTGGCCCGTGAAAAATCATCAACAATTGTTAAGAAAGATTGGTGGCCTTGGTGAGTAGGGTTTCTATAAGGTCCCCACACGTCCATATGGAGTAAATCAAAACAAGAATGAGTTTTGATACAGCTAGGGGAAAAAGGTAACTTTGTTTGTTTTGAACGTACACAAATGTCACATGGTGTAGTGGGTGCAGATAAATCTTTTAGGACATGCAGATGCTTTAATACAGAATAGGGTGCATGCCCCAAGCGATGATGCAGTAATTGTCCAGTAATTAACACATGAGAACTTTTGTTTGCATTTACAATGGAAGGAAAAAGGGAAGGCAGAGTAGTAGGTAAGGTATGGTTACGTGTATCATCACGTGTCAAGATGTAGAGGCCATCAATCATTCTACCAGTCGCCTTCATCCTCCCACCTCGAAGGCCCTGCATGATGCAATAGTCAGGGAAGAATGCAACAAAACACTGATGTTCTTTAGTCAATTTGGACACAGATATGAGATTGAATTTCAAACGTGGGGCATATAACACAATGTCCAGGCGAAAACCATTGGGAAAGAGAACTGATCCTACATGTGTGACTCCCAACCTATCACCATTTGGTATCCGAATATTTGCATTGGGTCCCATATATGCACTATAAGTGTGAAACAGATGCAAGTTACTAACTAAATGAGTTGTGGCCCCTGAATCAATGACCCAACTTGTGTGTGTATTGGTACAGGACGAGACATTCAAACCTGTACCCGTGAGTGCTACTGCGCCAGCAACTGGATCTCCGTCCTTCTTCAAAAATTCAAGAAGCTTTACATATTGTTCTTGAGTTAGGGAAGGGGTTACCATGTCTGTGTCCTTGGTGATGCACTGGCTTAGGTTGATAGTATCAGTGATGTATTTCTCCTTGTTCCCCTTAAAATCCGAAGGGAACCCGACAAGGAGCCAGCACTTGTCCTTCACATGGCCTTTCCTATGACAATGCGTGCATTGAGGTGGCTGTCCACCCCTACCTCGTCCTTGACCACGACTCCTCCCCCTTGCGGCCATCGCCATGCTGTCTACAGAACCTGTTCGTGCAGAGTTCATGAGTACCCTTTGGGCCTCATCCTCTGCAATCATGGCAAAAGCTTGGTTGATGCTAGGAAGGGGGCTCATCAGCAGAATCTGACTACGAGCTACAGCATAGGAGTCATTCAGCCCAACTAGGAACTGTAGGAGTTTCTGTTGCTGGGCACGTTCAGCATAAACCTTCGTATTGGCACATTGGCAAGAAGGCAGCGGGAGTATGGCGGATTGTTCTTCCCAAAGTTCACGTAGCTTAGTGTAATAAGCAGAGACAGTAGACGAACCTTGGCGCAAGTCAGAGATCTCTCGGTGGAGGGAAAAAATGCGGGAGCCCGTAACTTTATCAAAATGCTCCTGGAGATCCGCCCAAACTGAACGAGCATCTTGAAAGAAAATCAAGCTATTTTGTAGCTCCGGCGTCACCGTGTTGAGGATCCAAGACAGAACAACCGCATTACATCGGTCCCATAGTTCGTGCAAATTCTCATCTTGTGCGTCGCGAGTGCACGAGCCATCAATGAAGCCGAGTTTGTGCTTACCTCTCAATGCTAATCGCATCGCTCTACTCCAGATCGTGTAGTTTGTGCATCCCGTGAGAGTTTGCGTGATGATCGGAGGGCTTTGCATATCGGAGGGGTGGAGATACAGAGGGTGAGAAAATTTGACATTGGTCATGGCGGAAGCTTCTGTGTCACCGCCATCTTTCCTGCTCGCCATACGTCACCTGCGACGAAGAAAGGAGAGAGCAAGATTAGCAGAACAGAGGTGGATATTTGGAGGAGCTGAGGGTTGCGAGAGCTCAGGGTTTTGGGAGCTGAGGGTTTCTTGGATGAAAAAAAGATCCCTAGCTGCGTGTCACGACTGCAAGGAAAGAAATGCAGCAAAGTCTTGCGTAATGATAGTGGACCCAAATCAGCAGTGGATCGTGGACCCAATGAGCAGTGGATTTTATAGGATCCAAGGTCCGAAAGGAAAAGAGAAGCACACAAAATAAAATGATGCTTCTTGGATGCTATTACATTAGCATCAAAAAATGATGATGGATCCAGGTATTCAGTGGTGGCTCTGATACCATGTAGAGCAATAATTCACTGAATAAACCTTCTTCTATTCTCATTCAATAAAGGAACAGAACAAAACATAATAATCCATCATACATACAAGTTCAACTTCAACTACTATATATATAGCCTAAACATTCAAGATTTACAACAGAGGGATTTTGTGGGGAAGGAGGATTTTTTTAGAGGGTATATAAGTCTTTTCCACTGTAAATATAAATATTAAATTAAAATAATACCCCACTTCTTCCCACCTACCAAACATACTTTTAATCTCAGTTCCACTTCCACTTTCAGTTCCAATTCCACTTCCAATTCCATCAAAATCAGTTCCGCGTACCAAACGGGGCATTAGTCAATTAGTACCCAATGTACTTTTAGATTCCAAAAGAATTTGTTGGATCTTTCTATTTTATTCCATTAAATTTTGAAAGAAAATGTATGGATGCACTTAAACATAAAAACCATCTTTTAATCAAATATCAAATCGTAGTATATCTGAATCCTCTACGCTAATAATTCTCTCTCCTTATTTATTCTTTTATAATCCTATTTCATATGATTTTTTTATTAAAAAAATCATAAATTGAACGGACATTCTTCACAGTACTGGATTGTGGATTCAAAAACCTTGAGTAGACTTAACCAAGATTAAAAATGCATGCTTAGAGGAAACAATAGAAGCAAATTAATTTAACAATAATAAATATAAACACTTTAAAGTAATTTATTAGCATCTTAATGCATTTAAATTAGTTAACTAAATATTATATTAAGAACAAGAAATAATATATTATAATGAGATTGGACTTCGGATTAAAAAACTTTGAACAGAATGAATAAACTTAACAAATAAGATACATGCTTAAACAATAAGCTTCAACAACAAACTATTGGTTGAAGTGGTAAGCGGTCTCACCTCGTAAGAATAAGACATTTGATATCGTAGATGGACTATAGTTGGAGATACTAGTACAAAAGTTCTTGTAAAAATGACAAATTTGAAATTTAGAAAGTGCATTTCGTAGAAGAGGTGGAAAATTTACACTTAAAATTCTCAAAAGGGATTGGTCTCAAAGGCAAAGTGATTTGTGAATACCCTTGTTAACTTACCCAAAAAAAATGCATGCTTAGAGGAAACATTGGAGACTATTAGGGGAAAAACAATAAAGAACAAGCAACATTTGTGAGGGATAGGTCCATCTAATTTGCCGGCAGAGAAACTGGTGAGATCCTATGATGAGCTGAATGTATCCCTGTTGCCCCATGTGAGAAAGGACCACCGTTTCTATGTCTCATTACACATACCAACTAACCATCCTACTCTTAAACACTCATCTTACACATTCTTGGGGAAATCGATATCAGAAATTTTATTGACTTGAAGGATATCAGAAGTGAAGAGATTTCTGAGAGAACAATAAAAAAGAGAATTCTGGGAAGATTCAAATATGTACAAGTTACAGTAGAAAGCAGACTTTAACTTTGTGATATCTTAATTAAGATCTATTTGGATAATTTTTCAGGATTTGCAATTTGCTTTAGGTGAGAGGACAAAAATAACATTAAAAAGTGAACTATCCATTGAACTGGACTGGTGAAATCGTTACCATTGATACACTTTAACAAAAACCGATAGTATCCGATGACAAACAATACATTGTAGAATGAAAGAAAAAAGCACCAGATACTCTCCAACTAGGATTATCGTGTAACTGTGTTTTATGGTGTTTCCAAATCCAACTAGTTGTCTCAGATTACAGGTAAAATCAGAAACACATGACGGACTAGGACCAACATGCCAACAAAAATGCTTACTTGGAAGATATCGCCTGTCACATAATGTGCTACAAAAAGAGCTACCTAACAAAAGGATGATGAAGGGTTGAAGGTGGAAAAAAAAGATCCTCTGAAAATATGGGCATCTAAACACTTATGACAGCAAGATTGACATAGCCTAATTAAGAAACTGGTAATCTCACAATAGAAGACTCGTATCTTTATTGGTTACATGCGGCGACTATTCCAGCATCCTGTTGCTTCCTCCATGACAAGCCAATGCAACAGTTTGGTCACTTGGCAGTTAGAGACCAGAAATAGCATATTTCCACCACGACTGAACTATTCTCACAACCTCCGACCCAGTCTTCTGTCACGGTCAGCTCCATTACGAGCTATTTCAAGTGGATGTGATGGAGTGAATCCTTGTGCCTCCATTATCCCTCGTATTCTTCGTGCGTCCTGCACAAACCCACCGGAAAGAAGACTCTTTATGATTCTCTCAAACTCGTTTTGTCTTAATTGATCCTTTTTTGCCTCGAGAACTCCCAGAGCTTGAAGGGCCTTTTTCTCATTTCCTACCCTTACATACATATCACAAAGACTTACTTGAATTTTTAAAGGAGGAGCCTCACCCTGCTCAGCGATTTTCCCCAAAAGTTGTTCGGCCTCATCAACAAGCCGCATCTTTGCGAACCAGTCCACAAGAACAGTGTAAGTGGCAATCTCGGGTTCAAACCCATCCTTCTCTAGCTTCAAAAGAAGATTTAATGCCTTGTCCAATAAGTTTTCCTTTCATAAGCTGCTATCATGCTGGCAGTGACCATGTCGTCAGGCTTGTGTCCAAGTTTTATCATGTAGTCAAAGCTGTTTCTGGCCATATCAGGGTTGTCCACACGCTCATATGCCTCAACAGTCAATGTACAGGTCTCCAATGTGGGCTGAAATCCTGCAAATAGCATGGATGTTGAAATTCGAAGAGCTCCATTAACATCCCCAAGATGAGCAAACGATCGGAACAATGCAATGTACATTTCATGTTGTATACAGCACACAAAAATCAGAGGATCTTTTAACTCATATCCAAAGTTGTATTCATCCTGATAGCAACAATACTTACAAAAACCAATGTGTTGTTGAAAATCAATGTTAAGGTAACTATTCCTTTCAGTGCTGGAAATTATGTGGTTGGCATTTGTTGTTAAGTTAATTGGACATCAAGCATGTTCTTTGCTTTTTGTGATTTTGTTCTCTTGCAGCTTGGAGGGATGAATTCATTTTTATCTGTTGAAAGATCTCCTGCTATTTTCATTGTTTCCAAAGCTCCTACAATTATACCTTCAATTGCTACAGTAACTATAATTTATCTTGGGTGATCTTGTATGAATAGAATAAAACTAATGCTACATCCATTGATATAATAAGGAACTAGCTTCATTTTAAAGGCTTTATGATTGATTGCTTGCGTGGTTTTTTTTTTTGCTAAATTTGTAGGTAGTGAGCCCCAGATAGTGGCCTTTAATATCAAAGTATAGGGCATGTGTTCGAACTCAATCTCCAAAGGTTGAAATGATTGATAATATGTTCAAGCCAATAGGTGAAAAGCATGATGAGAGCATTAATATCAGGTTGATTTTCAATATCAGTTAACTTGTTTTTTTTAAAAAAAACCCTTCCTCTCTATTTTGTTGTACCATTTTGTCTCAATTTTTTCATGTCTTGCAATATTGAATATGTTATGTACACTAGTTATAGAAAATTTTCAAGCTGATGGGTTTCAAATTTTGCAGGGAACTTCTGGTTGATTTCTACAAGAGTTCTGGGAATAGAAAGCCTGAAAATATAATCATTTTCAGGCATGTCTTATATGAAACATTTCTTTCATTAGTTGTATTCTATCCACTTGCTTGCATGGGCTATATTCTCTCAATTATATATATATATATATTTTGAAACGTTAAAACTTTGATTATAGCTCTGATTTCGCACTTATGTTATAAACTATGCTCTTATTTTCCTTTGTATCAATGCCATGCAATGTTCATTATTTTGTCCGCTCTTGAAAATAGTTTGGAGGGAGTGCAGGTGTTGTCCAAGTCTTATCAAGTCTCTATATTGGCATAAAGGATTTTGTGAGAAGGGGAATGGGATAAAAAAATTTGCCACTTCCTGTAAGTAGTATCATGAAGCATGAAGTTGTGATATTAGCTTGAGGTGTCTCTGCATTTCAAGTAGAACTCTTAATTTCTTGTATTATTGCAGGGTGCTGTTGATGTTATTTGTGGGGGTCCTCCTTGTCAAGAGATTAGCGAATATAGCCGCTTTAGAAATGCTGCATCGCCATTGGATGATGAAAGAAACCATCAGATCATAGTCTTCATGGACACAGAATTTTTGAAGCCAAAGTTTGTATTTATGGAGAATGTCTCTGACATATTGAAATTTGACAAGGGTTTGCTTGGAAGATACGCATTAAGTCGCCTAGTACTTATGAATTATCAAGCAAGACTTGGATTAGTTGCTGCTGGATGTTATGGTCTTCCACAATTTCGATTGTGCGCAATCAGATGTAAATCAGCGAACAATGATTGTATTGTTTGATTCTCTTAATTATATACTTAATATTACAATTTAAAATTTGTTTTTTGTGTCAATTGTGTGATTAAACAGGATTTGTTTATATAATATTTTTGTAAATGCGTAAATGATTTATATATAAAATCAGCGACGAATTTAGTGTAGTTGATTCTCTTAATTGCCTATTTAATGATGGAACAAAGCGCATTTAGCGATGAAAAAGTAAAGCATAATAATCTAGTTAGCGACAAAATTAGTGAGAGAAAAACAAAAAATTAAAGTATAATATTCTAATTAGCGACGGAATTAGCAAGGGAAAATTCTATCGCTAAATTAGTGACGAAATTGTCCATCGCTAAATTAGTGTGGGAATTAGTGACGGAATTGTTCGTCGCTAAATTTAGCGACCCTCGTTTTAGCGACGGGCTTTTTTCATTGCTAATTTTGATTTTTCTATTGTTAAATTTGATTTTTCCGTCGCTAAATCTAAATTTTCTAATGGTGGATGTTGTTGTCCTATACAAATTGAAGTCAAATTATTCCATTGTAGCATGTATATTCCTGATAACAAAATAAAATAACTTTTTAATTTTCTACCAATTAATTCATTTTTGGAGAGGAATTTTAATTACTTGATTTTTTCATCTGATGACTTTATATGACTAAATTGAAACATTCCACAACACCTATCTCATAAAAACGCAACAAAACACATCCCCCGGGCAACATATTTATGGGCATTATAGGTGCACTAGAGGATTTACTATTTGGTATGCAAATTGAAGTAATGAAACCAAAATCAATGTGCGTGTTTGGTTACACCGTTACCAAAACGGTGCACGTAAGCCGAGATAAAACCATCTCGAAATCTGTAAAAACCATCTCGAAATCCATAAAAACCATCTTGAAATCCGTAAAACCATCTCAAAATCCACAAAATGTCTCAAAATCTGCAAAATCCATTCTCCCAACGGTGTTCCCAAACACACACAAAATAACGGAAAACCTTTGGGCCGAAAGGCATTCATCAACACAAAGTCCGAGGCATTACTCAAATAATACCTTCATTCCTTAAATAAAATCCTCTACCAAAATAAGATTATAATCCAGATAGAAATGGTAATACCTGAGGAATCACTGGTGCAACGACACTGCTGTCTTTTGCCCCCGTCATCACGACACCTTTGCTTGGAGCTTGCCATACAAACGCTTCTCAAGCAAGTCTTATCACTCAGTTGCATTCATGAACGTCATCAAACCTACTGCCTCAATACCCAGTTTCATCTACGTTCAGGTCTACCAGCAATTTGGATCACCACTCTAGGTGGTAGTGCCCAGGTATCACCATGAGTTAAACTCAATTCTCAAATGGTCTCTGGCTTTTATAATTAGCAGAGGTTCATGCCAAACTTAGTTTAGCACCCACAATATTATCATGTCAATATTGCTACAAAAATGAGGATCATTGCCATCTTGATAATCTTCTTTATTATAAGATCTCAAAAAATGTCCTGAAATGAAATGCAAGTAAAAATATGAGACCCAAGTCAATATTCCTACACAAGAGGAAATTATCGAAATATAGATTTAAATTAGGATAAAATTTAGATGTCTCCTTATTTGATGAATCTATTGTTGAAGAGTGCCAAAATAAACAATGCTGGAATAGCTCTTAAGATTATTGTATACAGCGTATAAACATCAGTGGATCTTTTAGCTCATCTCCAAAGTTGTACTCATACTGATAGCAGCAACATCTGCAAATAAACGGTTAATCCGAGTCGCGTCCGAGGATACTTTCTTTAAGAGCTAGTCCGCGACTACCGGCAAGTAAGCTGTGGCACTCCCTAGGATTAAACGGAGTTTTTCTGCGAGTCAAGGTAAGCAGAACAGCAAAAGATAGTGTAACTCAGAAAACACAATTATGTATCAAAGGAGGAGGAGTGCACCCAAAAAATAATTCAAAGTGCAATCTATTACGCCACTGTCTATTGGACACCTAATTGTATCTCTAATTCAACTTTTAAAACCATTCAGCCAGTTCATTTTCACTATGTACGTTGCTCTTCCAAGCCTTTTTTTTGTTTTTGTTTGTTGCTCTTACAGATGCTTTTTGTATTTGTACGTTGTTCTTCCAGACTTTGATGACACTCTTAATTGCAAATGCCATTAAATAGCCATGCATTTATTTCCATACATTTCATTTCAAATATTGATTGAAAATACTATTAATATCCACACATTCATATCCATTAAAAACTGTACGTTCCTTTGTAAAAGATAATCAATGGTGATTGTACCTAAATGTAGCAGTTATAGTGTATTAAATGAATAAATGTTGATCCAAAAAATTAGCCTTTTCAAATTCTGGGTTCCACAATAAATGCTGAAATTTCTTGGTTAAAGCTTTATCTAAAATATTATTTTTATTTCTATAAAGCTTTTAATAAGTGTGTCCAATACACAGTTATCTTGCACACAAAGGGTAAGGGAAAATTGCCTTTATCATGTGCAAGATTTTTTCCTCAAATAATATGAAACTCTTCTTTTGACGCATCGATACAATATTTACAGCATTTCATAAGACGGTTTCATTTCTACTGTCTCCAGTTCCCTCAACAGAGCGTCGCCCATCTTAGGTTGGCTAGCATTTACACATGACATAATCATTGCATTATATGTTTTCATATCTGGCTGGACACCTTGACGTCTCAAGCTTTCAAATGCTTCTTTCGTGCGATCAAAATTACCTGCCTTGTGTCACGGGATCATTACTCTCTCTAAAAGAGCTCTCATGATGGTGTGCAGCACGTCCGTTTATATAGCCCAACACCCTCCCGAACCTCTTCGATGTGAAACTTTGACACTTGGCATACATGTGAATCAACGAACTGGCTATTATAGGATCTGGAAGATAACCATTTTCGTTCATCTTCTTGAGAATCCTCTCAGTATCTTAGAATAGTCACGGATATTCGTTTCGAAAGACTTTTCTGTCAATGCCATTTCTGCTACCTACAAAGTATAGAATTTGACCAAAAAAAAGTAAATCCATAGACCAGTATACAAAGCAGCACATGTTCCAGTCCCAACTAAAAGATTCCACCTGGGTTGCTCGAGTTTTAGGAAGAGCAACGCATGGCAAATATGGGCTTCGTTTGGAAACCCGTTGGGAAAACGGACACAGATTCCGAGGTACTTTATGTGAGAGGAATTTTGTCTCGGCTTACGTGAGAATGGGTTTGGGGAGCCAAAACGGGCTCCCCAACATGTTTCCAAACGCAGCCATGATTTGTGCTAGTTATAATCAAGTTCAAACACTTCTTTAAATTCATTTATTCTATAAATTCATATCTTATTTATAAAAAAAAGTAAAAGAAAATGTGAGTTAAACTTTTGAACTTTATTAAAATTAAAAATAAAGTACATAAATGGCGAAATATTATTTATGAAATGTATATCCATCCACGTTTCTTTCTTTCTTTCTTTTTTTTGTTTTTGTATTTGTTCCTTTTTCTTAGGCATTGTTTGGTTAGGGGTTTTGGGTGCCCCATAGGCTAAGGGTGTGACAAAGGTAGGTGTGT
>JANTPZ010020576.1:0-23009 GCA_025593235.1 Vachellia pachyceras | reverse complement strand
GTTAGTATCCGCACCCATTCGGAAGTATCACCAGGAGTTTTGAACAAAGAAAAAGGAGAGAGAAAGGGAGTGTTTGAAGAACCCGTCGATCAATTATATAGAGAGAAAGAGAGAGAAGCAAGGCCTAGAAGGAGAGCTTAGAATCAAGATGATTCTGAGTATTTTTGGGTGCGATGGGCCATGTAGCTGTATCCTTCTCTCTTTCACAACCGATTAAAAGAGAGAAAGTGAAACGCGTCCGGGAACAGCTAACCACGAAGCAGCGTCAGATTCAATGACATAACCACGGAATAGTCAGGCACAGTGCAAAACCTGGTTCGCTCGCTTGCGTATAAAGAAGGAAGCGTGTGTACCATATCTAACCTCGATGATCCTCGAAAATCACAGAAAATGCCATTCCAAATGTGAAACGGGTTTGCTCGTAGCACTCGCAAGCCTGTGTTGACGAGTGAGTTAGACTAAGATAAGCACAGTGACAACAAGACGACAAACTCTTCTCCCAAAAACAAAAATAACTAAATAAATATTTATGAAAAGGTTTTAACATGTTGTTAATGATAGCTTCTCTACTTATTAATAATATTTATCGAGTTCAACCTCTTCACATTTTTTTTATAATTAACTTAAGCTTTAAAAGTTAAAAAAATTGTAGGAAAAACGACAAACTGAAAAAGCGCCCAGAGAGAATGACCAATAATACGAAGACGCCTGGCTTCGGTGGACCCTTCGTATAGACGTAGTCAGCAAAGAAACTTCAGTTTTGAAGAGTGAGCTTACAAGCTAAATATACGAGTTTAGTTCGATTTACAAGAAAAAACTGTTAGAGAAGTTTAAAAACTATTCTAGTTTTTGCTTTTCAAAGAAGTCTTATTATTAATTAGACGGACCCAACTATATAATAAAAAAATAAATTTATATAAATATAAATAAAATTATTTTTACATATTTATTGAGTATACTGTAAATTATATTAAAAAAGTAGTTTATATCATTGACCAGAATCTTTGGAAGGGTTGTTTTTTAGTTATTTATTTTACATATGATTTTTTTTATTTTTGCTTTGAACATGATAATGCCACAATGGCTGGTATTGTAACTAGGATCATTTTGATAACTTGAAAAATTTAAAGCAAAAGGGTCATTCCATGTTCTTCTGGGCACAGCACGTGCTGTTTCCACTAAGTACTCTGCTCCCCATAATTTATAAGCTAATTCCCTTTTGTTTTCTCTCGTTTCAATTCTCTTTGGCTTTTCCATGCGCAGCCCTAATAGAAATGTTTTCAATTATATCAATAGCATATGAGATTTTCTTTTTTTCTTTTGTAATTTGACATGAATGGTTGTAGTTAATAATAGTTTATGTAATGAAATGTCGATCCAAGAGAAAAAAAAATACATTTTTCACTTATAAATGAGGTTAATTTTGGCATGTATTATTACGCAATATTATCTACTATGATATTGTTATTTTTTTAATGGGAAGGCGAATTGCAGTAACAATTACAAGTAAAGTTTCTTAAGGGTATTGATAATTTTTTTTAAACAAAAAGTAAACTGACCAAAAAGTAAATTGACCAAGATCGATCATGATGGATTAAAACCCTAATTGCCACCAAATGCCCCCAAACAAAACGAATCCAATGTCAAGTGGACCTCTCATTCGTCACCCAACTTTTATGAAAGATTCTCTCCATTTTAATACTCTCAAATTATATATAGGTTTATTTGGTTAGCCTGTTTGTGCAACTAAAATCTATTCATGCGCTTACCAAGACAAAATTTCTCTCACATATTTACATCAGAATTTGTGTCCGTTCTCCCAATGGGCTATCCAAACAAGTCTTATATATATATATTATACTCTTGATATTGTAAATTGCATTGTTTGAGTATATTTGTTTCTCATTTCATGTGTTTTTTTTATTTGGATAACACATCACACAAAAAGAGCTTCCACTGGAAAAATTTTCCTTCTATTACTTAAAATATTTTATCATGTTACACTAAATATTGGACATTATTGCATTAAGGCGCCAAGAATGGAAAAAGGTGAGGGTAGTTGCGTGTATGTTTGGGAATCCGTTAGGGGGAACAACTTTATGGATTCTGAAGTAAGTATATGAAAGAAGTTTTATATCGACTTACGTGCAATGTGATTGGAAAGTGATCCCCAAACGCATACATCAGTGTTGAGCCAGTGTCTATTGAATAAGAAAATTGTAAAAAAATTATTTAAGGTGATTTCACCATGTATAGAAAAAAGATAAATTGAGTGGAGATAAAAGTAGTAGATCAAACTAAAAAAACTAAAAAAAGAAAGAGAAGCAGTAAATCAAATACTATAGTATCTTCTTAAAAGGGGTAAAGAAATATTAATGACAACATCATTCAACAAAATTATTAAACGATATTTCTTTATCAACTACTCATCAAAAGATTTCATTATTGATAGGAGCAATAATGACACTTATGACTTTCTATGTGTGTTTGAGAACTCTGTTGGGAGAAAGAAGTTTATGGATTTCTAGATGATTTTACGGATTTCAAGATAATTTTTATGGATTTTGAGATGATCTTTACATATTTTGAGATGCTTTTGTCTTGGCTTGCTGATCTGTTGAGGGAATGGAGTTCCCAAACAAGCACTTATATAGTAAGTGAAACAACACTTGTTATCATTCACTATCTGTAGTCGTCGGTGTAAGATTCAATTAACCTGTTTATAGACATTAAGAAAACTAAATGCATTATTTGAAAATATGAACTTATATGTAACATTTGATTATATATCAATCTATATATTAAATAAATTAGTTTAAAAAATTATAAATAAAAATAATTTAAAGTAATGTATACTTGTAATCGCTCTTAAAATAGTTATTTGCTCTTACATTAAAGATCGGGTATAGTATATGTTACGGTTCAACTAAAAAATGGGTTAATAAAATATTTAATTCATCAATTGTCTTTATTTTAGTTTAAATCCCCATATTTTATTTATAATATTAATGACTAAAATTTAATAAAAATATGGTTCACTTTATCTCTTGATATATCAAAATTACTAATTTTAAATTTGGTGGATAAACAAGAATGAGGGCAATTGTTAGGCACTACAGATTGTGAGCCCGTTTAGAAATATGGTAGAGAAGTACTTTTAAGTAAATCGAGGTAAATATGTAAAAGAAATTATCTCATTTTATAAAAAAATATTGTTAAATATACGTTTGACTTTTTTCAATGTTATCACATACCAACTGTATATTAGCAAAGAAAGAAAGAAGAAGGTAATAATTGAGAAGATGACGAGGGCCTATGACCGAAAGTATACAGTGGGGCTGGGTGAGGCAAGTGGATTTAAAGCAAGAGGAGTTAGGTTTAAACGGTTACGCAGTGAAAGGCAATTCCCACTTGATCCTATTCCTTGGAACCATTCTTAAAAGCAATTCCAATATTTTTGACTCGTCAATAAAAAAATATAGGCCCCTAATATATATAATTAATATAATAAAAAATCATTATTTGTAAAGGATATATGAATTTTGTCAGTGCTAAACGAAACATCCCAACTGTTCGCCCAAAAAAACAGAAAAAAAACCAAAAGCAGAACCTAAATTCGGCTTGTTTAGATAGGCCGTTTGGGCATCTAAAATCCATTCATGCGCTTACAAAGACAAAATTTCCCTCACATATTTACCTCGGAATCTGTGTCCGTTCTCCCAACGGATTTAATAATTGAGTAGCATAATTTAATCATTGAGTAGCATATCATCTCACAATTTTAATAAAAGTCCGTACGCACATAATTACTGAATAATCATAATTTAAAATTTATCAAAAATTAATTAATTATTACCTTCAATCCCTGCACCTGTACAGGCTACAAGTAATTTTCACTAATACCATATCAACATAGAAAAATTTTCACGTTTGGGTACAGACCAGGACATAAAATTGAGATGGCTCGTAAACTCTTGGTCCTCTTTAATCTTAGCTAAGATTTCGGTCAAAAATAAAAAACAAATCTTAACCAAGAAGCTAAGAGCATACATAGGCCTTAACATGGTCCTTCATCGTACCAAGTTGACCCCATGACGCGTTTCTGGCTACAACAACCTGCGATGTGGTGGGCAGGGCACCACAGAAAGTGAAATTGCAAGGGAGGGCCCGAGGGGTGTGTGGTGGATAAAATAAAATAAAGGTTTCCACCCAACTTTCTATCTGTACGCTAAAGGAAAGATGACGAGGTGAGAAAAGAGAAATAAAGAGAAAAAACTCGAGAGCTAAGACATATGCCACCATGGCCTTTTACTCTGCTCTCCATTATCCCTTTCTTTCTTTTTTTTTTGGTGAAACGGGAAACCCAACCGTCCAGTATCCGGCGTCAATTGGCAACCGACTAATCCGGACTCGAAGGGTTGGAGTGCTGCCCACATAGGCAGGGTTCTCCCCTTCTCCCAACAAGAGCGCTTCCCGGGACTCGAACACGCGTTCTCATCCTTACGGAGGGCGAACCCACTTACCAGCTCGACCAACAGCTTGTTGGTTTATCCCTTTCTTTTATACCTCACCACATCCGCATTACAGTTCATGTTTATTAATATTGTTTTTTATTTCAAATTTGAATTGAATATTCTTTTTATTATAATCTTCTTATATAAGCATTACATGGACAGTGACAGAGAGGGGCATTGCTTCATAAAAGAGTTGGTGCTGGTGAGAGCAGTTTTGTACCCCGTTTGGGAACGCGATAGAGAATTACTTTTACATAAGGCGATGTAAATATGTGAAGGAGATTATCTCGTTTTGTGGAAAAACACAGTTGAACTTGCGTTTGGCTTTTCTTAACGCCTATCCAAACAAGCTCTTTAACTGATGAAGTATGTGCTTGTTTGGGAACTCCGTTTCCCAAACGAAGCACGCAAACTGAGATAAAATCATCTCAAAATTTGTAAAAATCATCTTAAAATCCATAAAAACTATATTGAAATCTGTAAAACCATTTAGAAATTCGTAAACTCCTTTCTCCCAACGGAACTCCTTTCTCCTAGCGACTTTCCAAACACACACTATGATGTCTGCAGTTTGAACCTTCAAAGAATCATCACAGTTAAACATAACAATAGTCAGTGTGTTTGGGAACTCCGTTGATAGAAATGAGTTCCGTTGTGAGAAATTAGTTTACAGATTTATAGATGGTTTTACGAATTTCAAGATAGTTTTATAGATTTCGAAATAGTTTTTACGGATTTTAAGATAGTTTTATCTCGATTTACGTGTATCGTTAGTGAAACGAAGTTTCCAAACAAACACACTCAAATGACACCCAAGCAGATAATCATCTCACAAAGGGAGTGCGATTGTGGAGGCTAAGGAAATTAGGAAAGCGACCATCTTTTTTCAGGATTAAGCTCCACGTGGCAACACGTCAACGGGTGTCATCAGTTCTATTTTTTTGCCCCCAAGGATTTCCCCCAATCCAACTCCTTGCACTTTCTGAAAGGAAGAGGAAATACGAATTTAAAATAATAATTTCTGCGCTTTTCAAGGGAATCTAATCTTTTGTACGGAATAATTTGATGGACTGGCAAAAAGGTCGAGCTTTATGTTTGTTTAAACTTTAAACGTTAGAAACAATGGGATTTGGCTTTGATTGCCTCTATTGTGTTTTCTTCATTTACGTTTTGGGTTCAGAGAGAAAAAACTGTATTAATCCTTCACTTTGTACAGTTCGAACATTTTTACAGTCTAAAATAAAAAAATTACTAGATACCAAGCTACATAACAATTCATCCATACAAACTAACCAAAAAAAAAAAAAAAGACTGTACACATCATTCTCCTCTTCTCTGTTGAAAGGGAAAAACATGTCAAGTGACTTAAAATTCCACCAACTATGCTTGGTAACAACTTCATATTGCTCACTCTTTATTGCACTTCTGTTTCTGGGCATTGTGAGATTGAGCCTCTGGCTTGAAAACCCTCCTCATGAGTTTAGTAGTAGTTACCTCTTTTATTTCTTCATCCATTCTCTTGTGTTCTGTTATGTACAAATGTGTTAAACCCAAAAAAAATCCCAATCATTTCTGTCAACATATTGTCCGGGAACACGGCAATCTTATCGGAGAGAATGCTACTGTGAGTCTTGCATGATCAGACAGATGGTAGCCTTCAGGCCATGTGCCTTTCTCTGCCTCAGGAGGGGACAGTGTTGCATTCTTTATACTGAAACCAATGGCTTGTTCTTGATTGCCATTTGATTCATCAGTTGCTTCCTTCTTAATCTCATCTATCTGATCTAAACATGACGGAATCCATATTTGCCGCTACAGCCCCACAAATTATGAACATGATTTAGCCAGCAGTGTTTCAGACGAAAATCTGAAGTGTTTATGCATGTGTCTATTATATAGTCTAGCAATAACAATATGAATAATTTTATATCATTAGACGAGAGATGCTCATTATTTTTGCTCATGCAGATCAAACTCTTCATGAAGCCTAACCTAACTTGTCTAAAGTCACTCCAGTAGCTTTAGGTACTGGATTAAACTTAATTCCATAGCTTCATGATTCTTTATATATTATTGGGATTATAGTCCATTTATGATTTATTCCTAGAGCTCTGCTCACTCAAATCTATAAACTAATTTTGCCATGGAAATAGACAGGATTCAAAAAGAGAGCTAAAATTTTTGTTGTAACCTACTTTACCTGAAATTCTTTAAAATCCATCAAACCATTTCCATCCACATCCATTAGGACCCACAAGTCCTTTGCCTCTTGAATACTAAGTCCACAAGGAGGACCGATTAAATTAAGCTGTATAAAAGAACCAGAGAACCTTAATCAAAATAAGGTCTTGACACACACAGATTTATCATCTGAAAAATTAAGTCCCGGTCTTTTCGTTATACACTATACCTGTTCAAATGCATCATAGAAACCGGCAAAGGTAATGCAATCTTCATTATTGCCCTTTAGGAAGGCAAATGCATCACTCTCATTCAGAGAAGCTCTCCGCAATAGATGCTGAAACAGACAAATTCGTTGTCAGTGGAAGATTTCTATCCCACAACCAGAAAATGATCTAAAACCTGCTTAAACACCTTTGGTATTTATAGATGCTAAAAGTGTTTGAAGGATGGTCAAATTGGTAATTAGCAAATTGAATAACAAAGTCAAGAGGTATTGCGATCACCTTGAACATGCCAAAAACTGCTTCACTCCAAGTTGCATTCAGTAGTTTCCGATATTTATCAGGATTTAGGAGCCATATAAAATCAACAGCACATATATCTCCTCGGTGATTACGATGACTAATCCACTGCATCCATCCAATGTTCAAAAAAGAAAAATTAAGTGATGAGAACATGGTTCAGCATAAAAATTCTCTGATAAGTGTTGGATACATCACCTTGTGAGCATCTGCATCTGAGTATTGATGAACAATATCATATGATGATACGAACCCGTGTGACCTCAAGAACCGGTAAACATGACCACGTTTGCTACCATTCCAGTCACTGAAAATGTTTGGGAAAAAAAAAAAAATCATTGACAGGTATTCAAAAGTTAAAGGATAAGTTCAGAATAGAGTCCCTCAAAAGTCCATATAAATTTACCCGCATAGCATGATTGGCAAAGGCTTCAGTTGATACTCTTTCTGATAAGAGTCCACATATTGAAGTATCTTGTAGGCCTGTTAGAAAACAAGAGTGAGATCTGAGAATTAATACATGTCCAAACGAGTTACCATTAGGGTTGGGAAAACGGTTTGGGCCCGCCAACCCGTCTAACCATGACGGGCTCAGCCTGGCGAAATACCAGCCTACCCTGCTCAACCTGCGGGTTAGGCAGGTTGAGCCCTGGCCCGCCAACCTGCCGTTTTTACTTTTAATATATATTTTATATTTTTAACATTTTTTCATCCCAATATTTTTTTTACAAAAGAAAAGGTAGTATTAAATTCTATTTTCAAGAAATTATTGAAAATTTATTAATGAGATTGGAAAGAAAATCACATAAATATGTTATGTTATAGACAAAAATTGGATAAAAAGAAATTTATTATTATTTTTAAAAATAAAAACTGGCGGGTTGGCAGACCAGCCCGCTATGATAGGCTACAGGTTGCAATATTGCAACGGATTGAGGGGGCGGGTTGTGGCGGGCTGGCGCCCACATTCCCATCCCTAGTTACATGTTTGTTATCTAAGCGTCAAACATGATATGCTGAGATATTATTACCTGATGCAATCGTACTATGGATAGAGTTGAGTCATGAGGAAACAGCAAATGGGTGTTGACAATGATAATTTCCCGGCCAGGATCATTGTTTCGGGGTTGTGACAAGGGAGAAGATAATTCAACATGTAACAACTGAGCTACACGATCTCCACAATCATTGAAGTGCAATTCTTTGTAATTGAGAATCTTGAAGCGTTCCTTCTGCACCGCTATTAGAAGACCTACAACATACTCCAACAGAAACAAGGCAATTTTAATCATTTAAAAACAGTTCAGACCTTTTGGGAGGGTGAAGAAAGAAATCTTAACGTAAGTTCTAGGGCCAAATGGTCCACGTTTGTTGAATCAATTTGAATTAGTGATAAAACTTAGGATATAAACTAAAGGGGTAGGATTTCACATTAAAGAGAATAAATGCATACCATCCCCACGATTGTTAGTCCGTCCAAGGTTGAAATTAATATAACCAGCATCACCAAGTCTCTTCTCGTACAAATTCACAAGCTCTGGGTTTCCAACCCAAAATTCCTGCGAAAATTCAAATATGTTGGCATCAAACAGTTTAAAATCCCTACAAAGAAATCCTGTGGATCAATCCTGTCAATCTCATTGAAAAAAACTAAAAGCACAAACAAAAGTGTAGAAGGAAGAGATTGTAATGATCATGGTCATTCGAACCTGAAGACAGATAATGGAAGACCTCTCCTGCAAAAGCCAATCCAATATTCTCTCATTCCTGTCCAACCAAAACCGTCGGTAATCACTTTCGCGGCAAGTCGAGTCCTACAAAAAATTGAAAAAAAAAGTAATATTGAACATTGAAATTGAAATAACCCACTTAAGGAAATCAATCATTAATGCAGGTATATAGAAGGAGACCTGTTGGTCGAGGCGCTTGTAAATGGGAGCGAGGATGTTGAAGGTTGTGCACGTAATAAGAGGCTGTTGCTTATCCTTCATAGAACGAATTGCAAAACTCGCAATCCTTGAAATCCTTCCCATCTTCAGACTCTAATAAGTCCAAACACACTAATTCCTCAAAATCTCTCACAAACCCCACCAACCCAACAGAGGAAAACAGAGAAGAAAAACGAAGGGTTTTGGTAATCAAATTCGTCTCTTTTTTCTATATTTACAGGCAAAAATATCAATGTGTATCAAATAAGGATTCTAAGACTCTCTGGGGTCGTTACGGTAATGGAACGGGACAACCGAAGACGACCCTCTGGGGTACAGAGCTCCAGAAGAAGCAGAGAGAAAAAAATCAGAGAGACGCAACAACTAGGAGTCGTTTGGTAATAGAGAGCACAGAGAGACGAAGGCCTAGAATAGCAAGGACGATCCTCGTCCTTTCACGCTGTCTGGTTAGTATCGTTCGAACGATTATGTAATTGCTATTTGCAAGAGGAAGAAGGAATACGTCAAGAATTTAACGTGCGAAAAAACCGCCTATATGCTATTTGAATTTGACTCGTGTGTCTTAAAACTTGAATACTGATATAAATTCTCAAGGCTTCATTTTATTTTGTTCCAAGGCGTTCTAGCTATTTTTAGTTTTTTTGACTTAATTAGATTTTCTAAACCTTCAAAATTTGCCACCTTGACTACAGGATGAAGCTTAAGAAAATAAATTGAGTTCTAACAAGATATGAGACACATTTTGTTAATGGAATATAACAAATATATGCTCAAATCACCATGTTCCCAATTGAAATGTTATCCTATATTTCCGTAGGTTGATATATTATTACATCCGGTTATTAATATAAATTTAAATTTAGTCATCTCAATTGTTCCCCTAGTCCAAAATTCACCCGTGCCATTTATGTGCCTACCTCAATTTTTCCTATCACGAGATTCTCGTTTGACAATTTTAGTTTCTCCGTTAAATGTGTGTATGGACTAAGATTAGATCAGATTGAAGTTCAACCCGAAGTCTAATATAGACATCCCGCTGAATAAGGCAGCATGAGTTTTTTTTATAGTTTTTTTTACATTTTCCCTATTATATTTTTTCCTCTCAGTAAAAGTTTAGATTTCAACTTATTTTATCACTCTTCCATGTCTCGGCATTTCCCTTCCGAATTGCACAACATTTAAATGCATTCCCCTTCTAATGTGATTGTTTGAAAACACTTAATATTTCCCTTCCAACTAAGTTAATTGTTGCTTGTTTGGAAACACTTAACTCACATCCAAAAGTACGTTCAACAGTGTTTTTCTGTAAAATGAGATAATATTCCCCACATATTTACCTCGATTTACGTAAAAATACTTATCTACCGCTTTCACAAATGGATCAATGACATGGCCACAGGGGAAGCATATCTGGAACCAGAGCCGCTGCGTTGATAAGGTGCAACTTGAGAGCGAGAGAGGAAACGACTGATGACAGCGACTGTTGAGGAGAGAAACAAGCGATAACCATGGAGGTAGGGTAGCCTGCAATCGAGAGAGCAGAGATGAGACTAGCTGACGAGGGACTGAGGATTTGAGGCATAAGCTGTTTTGCATCTGAGTCTATTTTTTTAAAAAAAAAAACATTCGGATCAGATTGTACTAGACGACCAAGTTTGAGAACTCGATTAGCCTTGACTTGAGTCCCCAAAAGCCAGAAACACATAAACCACCCGATTAGCCTCAAACCCTCATGGTTTCCACCGGCGAGACTCAGATAGCCCCAACCCATGTCAACGACGAGGAGGCCAACTTCTTCGCCATGCAATTGGCCAGCTCTCGCTCTCCCCTGTCGCCGCCGGCTGCCGACAGACCAAAAACCCGACGCCGCCGTCACGCTTGACCACATGATGCTGCTGTTGGCCTGCTACAACGTCCACGTACATCTACGTTTGAGTATAGCGATCGTAGGCGTACAGATGCCCGTTTGATACAACACAAATCAAGAGAACCAGCCATGATCAACTACCCAATACAAATGTTCAAATTAAGGAGAATGTTTTTAAGTAAATACTACCTCGGCAGCAATTCTGAAGTGAGGCATTCCATTCACAAAGGCACATTGGATGACGTGATTTAAGTACCACGTACGGCAAAGTTCAACAAGGGCATGGCCGACCACTCCACCATCACCATGAAGAAGATTCTGATCAGTAACTTACTCAGCCAACTTTCTCATATAAATTGGTTCCCTCTTGTTCACTTTTCTAATACATATCCGTCACGCATATTTAGGTGTATGAGATATCTCTATATTACACACACAGACCAAACTCCCTTTGTATATTTTCATTCAGATCCTCAATCCTAAAAACTTTGATAGCCACTTCTTGGTTACAGAAAACGCCTTTATACCTGTGTCAGCTAACGTGTCATTCAGCATGTATTGATTCTGAAACATATCATTCAAATAAAAGAACATTACTCACAAATCAAGCATTACAAACATAATTTATAATCTGATGATTATATAACGATATATATACTAACAATTGTGTTTACCCAAAAAATAAGGTCTTTCTGCTTTAAAAGTACATGAAAACATAAGAAAACACTTCCGAAAATCTAGAATCCAGAACTGCTGCAAAACGAAAAGCATCATAGGCAGTAAAGGGAGGATAGGAATAAAAACAATCGCCATCTTGATTCAAAGTTGAAAATGATCAATTTTAAAAATGACTAGGGGTGAAGGCAAGATATCTGAAATCCAAAAGACAGCCTAACGAATCACAAATTTCAGGCATGCTAATATTTTAATCTCAGATCCACTTGGGCAGTAACAGGCACCAGCATACGGATGCACAAAAATAGTTTTTTTTTAAATCCACAATCACAACGTACGAGCATTTCCTATGCCGCATAAAAAATTTGGGCTGTCAATATTAATTTTCAATTTCGCTCATCCCTTATTTATTTGCATGTTTTGATTAAAAAGGATAGACATAAAAACACATGGTGATACTAACCGTTTAACTTATCGGATTTTTTTTCTTACTCCAAAAAAATTATGGACAAATTAAAATATTTTTGTTGGATTAATACATTTGATTAAATTCATCCACCAAAGAAATAATTTTTTTAAAAAAATAAAGCACGTTTTTGGCTATGCAAGATAAATTTGTGAAACAAGTTTAATTAGTGCCTTTGTTGTAGAACTTTAAAACGCATGCCAAGAGTAAAACTGTGAAAACCCACATGGGAGCATCTCTTTCGAATCTGCTTTAATGATTCAAGAGATAACGGAGGGAAAATTAATTTTTTAGTCTTAACTTTTAATTTGACTGTAACACAATCTCTAAATTTTGACTTGCAATTCAATTTTTTATAGTTTTAATTCAATTGTAACTCAATCCTTGAACTTTGACTTACTGCAACTCAATTCTTTTTAGAAGGATATTGCACTTTGAAAGAGAAAAATCGGTCACGGCAAAGCGAAAGCTAACTCGAAGGCAGAGGAAGGTATGCATTGTTTGCTGACAGAATGAGACAACGGCTCCAAGTTTGCTAAATCATGGACCTACGAAAGCACAAGATTGTAGGTTTGTTTGGAACAACGTTTTCAAAAGTTAAATGTAAGTTTAACAGTATTTTTCCGTAAAACGAGTTAATCTCCTTCATATATTTAATTTGATTTATATAAAAATACTTTTTTATCACCTCCGTTCGCATAAATTCAAATTGTATCACCTCGTTGTTAACCAAAAGCATGAAGTACTCTGATATTTTCTGGCGTCTAAAAATGATTATGTGACTGTCGTTATTTGATATGACTATTGTTTGATTGCTTCCGTGCTCCATCGAAATTGTTTATTTCATGTCAAGCCAATCACAGCCACCCAATGCATGCAAGCTACGTAATTTCTTATCCTTTCTGTATCTCCTTCACAAACTCTAAGACCACTTTTTTGGATTATTGCTCACGGGTTGTGCTTCTAATTTCTTATTCTTATTATTGTTGTTATCATTATTAGAACATTTTATTTTATACAAAATACAAAACGCTGCTCTCCTAGAAGGTGTCTGTATGAAAATTTACAAACAATAAGTTGTATTATAAGAATCGATACAAGAATTTACAAGTGTTCATACGGACTCAAAATGATTAATAGTAGTGATTAAAAAATTTGATTTTAATTTTATCATTTGTGAAAATATAGTCCTGCAAAATTATACACATTATGATTAAATTAATAAAAAATTGAAACCGGTTTTAAAAACATAGCATCAATCATACAATTTGAGAAAACTTATTAAAATATGTGAGTGTAAAGTGATCTATCAAGCACCTCCAAGGCAGGTATAGGCATGATTGACCATTCCTTTGCACCAAAATCTATTATTTTAAGTTTATCCAAATAATTAGTTCAAATGAGCAATTGGTTAAAACAATTATGTGATTGGTTTTGCCCATTAAATTATGCTATACAAAAGATCCAGATAACACGTTTCCCACACTTATACGACAGGCATATGGATTGGTTTTGCTGTCGTATTCATTTGGATTAATGAACATGGCGGGCTTGATTCTTTTCTTTTCTTTTCCTTGTTGTCGTCGGAAGGTAGGATTGGTTTCAGTCACAGCCTCCCCCCATAATAACTTTGAACAAATTTGGTCCAATGAAGTCTCTATAATCATATTGGAGCCTCATGTTCCTTTTTCAGCTATATCTCACTTAATAATTCACCTGTATTCTGTATCATCTTCATCATTTAAAATTAAAAATGGATTTTTCCCCCAGACACATGTCAATTTAATCAGTTTATTCCCTGATTCCCCCCCTCTCAATTTCAGTTCTTTCTCTTGCTTCTTTTAAGTATTTTTCTCAGAGACATGTCCAACATCTTATTGTCTTTTACTCTTCTTTTTCTCGCCGAGTCCAATTCATCATCTTTGTCAGCTTCTGCATTTTAACGTTCCAGTAATCAGTAACCACCACTAACGCACAAACCGTCTTTAACTTGCCTATACCTATCTGCAACTTCATGATTGAATTGAGGTCCTGTTGAATCATTATTGGAGCTAGCTAGCCTCCATCTTCAATATGGCTTCCTTCTATTTCATCTTCTTCTTGTTTTGCGTATTTACTCTTCTAGCTTCAATTGGAGAACACCCAGTTTTTGCTTATTCTTCGTCGTCCTCCATTAACGTAACCAAACATTTCTACTTCTCCGATTTCAGCATAAGCAATAACTCCAGAATTGTCCATGATGTGAAGCTCCTAGGAAGTGCCAAGCTCTCAGAACAAAACGGTGCTCTTCAAATTCCTGATGAATCCTCAGACATCAGAGATCAAGCAGGAAGAGGCATTTACTCCTTCCCGATTCGCCTGCTAGACCCAGAAACCCAGATCCCAGCTTCTTTCCAGACCACTTTCTCTTTTCAGTTCATCAGTTCAGGACAAAATGATTCTTCTCATGGTGGTAGTGGCTTCACTTTCATCATCGTCCCCGACGAGTTCACTGTGGGAAGGCCAGGTCCATGGCTTGCCATGCTTAACGATGCTTGCCAAGATAATTACAAAGCTGTGGCGATTGAATTCGACACGAGAATGAACCCAGAATTCGGAGATCCAAATGACAACCATATTGGCATCAATTTAGGTACCATAATATCCTCTAAAACCATCAACGTTTCTGATGTTGGAGTGAACCTTAAGGATGGTTTTGTTCATCGCGCTTGGATTAACTATGATGGTCATGGAAAAAGAATGGACATTCGTTTAGGATCAGCGAACCAAGAAGATTACCCTTCTAAGCCAATCTTCTCAGAATCTTTGGATCTCTCACCTTTTCTCAATGAGTATATGTTTGTGGGATTCTCTGCTTCCACAGGAAACCATACCCAAATCCACAACATACTTTCTTGGAACTTCACATCCACCTCTCAAGCTTCTCTTCGCCTTCCCTCATCTAATACCTGCCAGGCTAAGATCTTACTTCAGAGTGCCTCTGAAACTCCTACTACTAATGGTTCTTCTTCTAAATTTGAACCTTCTCTCAGCTTTTTAATCTTTGCGGCTGCAGTGGCTTTGATTCTTGCCATTGTTCTTGGATTTTACTTCTACAGTAAACTCAGAAGAAATGCTGAAAAATCGATCTTTCCAAGACCCCCAAATAAGCCTCGTCGCTTTACCTTCTCTGAGATTTCCTCTGCCACTCGATCCTTCAATGAAGTAGAGGTTTTGGGTAGTGATTCTAGGGGCCTGTACTACTGCGGGAAGCTTCCTAACGGCGTAAAAATTGCCGTGAAAAGATTCTCAACTCAGTTTCTGAGCTCATACGGGTCAGATCATAAGAAACGATTGTTGAAGGAGATCAAATCTATAAGCCAGTTTCGCCACCCAAATTTGATCCCCACAAGAGGGTGGTGCCAAGAAAAGCATGAAACCATGGTGGTCTATGATTTCTTCCCAAATGGCAGCCTCGACAAATGGCTATTCGAAGACAATGTTCTTCCTTGGACTCGCCGGTTCAAGATCATAAAGGACGTAGCAGATGGCTTATGCTTCCTACACTCTAAGCAGCTAGCCCACAAGAACTTGAAATGCAGCAGTGTATTTCTTGATGTGAACTACAGAGCAATCTTGGGTGACTTTGGATTTGTACTATTAGAATCAGAATCGAGGCAATTCGAGTCCAGTGTGTGTAGAGGTGTTGATGTGTTTGAATTTGGCGTGCTTGTGCTGGAAGTGATAGCAGGAAGGCACAGGGAAGCAGAAGAGGAAGAAGAGAATGTGAAACCAGAAGCTAAAAGCTTGCTGGACTATGCTTGGAACTTGCATGAGATTGACGAGAAAGTGAAGGTGGTAGACAGACGAATGGGATCAATGATAAACATGGAGCAAGCTGTTCGGGTACTGGAAATTGGCCTGCTTTGCACATTGAATGAGAACAAAGGAAGGCCAAGTATGGAGCAAGTGGTAGAGTTTCTGAACATGGATATGCCAATCCCTAAGCTGCCAACAAGTCGACCTGTTGCCTTGTTCCCTTATAGCAGTGCCAACACAGGTCTCTGCAATACCTACTCTTGCACCACCTTGAAGTTAAGCCATGATATTAGGGACGCGTTCACTGGGTAGCCACGAAGCATTCAAAATTTGAGAAAAAAAATAAAATAATTTGGAGTTGGAATCAAATCATTTGATATTGATATTAAATAATGCCTTAATTCCTATGTGGGTAGGGTTGTTTCCAAAGTTCTGGGGCAATGATGCCTTTGGATCAGTTTTAGAATGCTGCAAATGTATCAAGTGATGTGTGTGTTGAAGTTTTATGAGGGAGGGCGTGAGAATGGTTTTGTGAATACGTGGATTTATTAGAAAGGGTAAATATAGTGTGTGTATAAACATGATTTGGATCTTGCTAGCCTCTCTGTAGAATCTGTCTGTGATGTGATTAATGAAAATGGCCTTTCCAAAAATGAAGAAAGCATGAAGAAGTGCAATAGATGAAGGGTGGAAAACCATGCAACTTCATATAGTGGTTCAGTCAAATGACACGTTGCAGAAGAAAATTTTTCCTTTTGAATACCTTGAAACTTTAACCTTGCCCTTTAACCAGGAATCAAAGTCATTATACTCTCCACTGAAGTTTAAACTAGCAATTTCACGGAGAGAGAAACCACATGTGTTCGATAACAACTGGGCTACAAGACCCTGACAACTTTAATAGTTATACTCAATGATATAAACTTTTGGCTTTAAAAGAACAATATCAACGTTAATATGTGTTTATTTATAATTAGATTAGGGATATGCATATGCACAATATTCAGGAAATAAATCATGCTACCTCCATCTCTTAATATAAGAATATAAGAATTATGTGACTAATGTAGGTAGATTAAAAAATTAGTTAAATAATTATTTCAAACAAATATGAATTGATTTTTCTAAAATACCTTATTTCATATTGATTATCTTTACATAGAAACCCTTAATATGCAATTAATGATAATACTTTAAAGAAAACGTAATAAATTTGAAATACGAAGTTGATTGAATACTATATTTAAAATTAAATATAATTCTTATGGAACTCTTGCGAATAAAGAGAGGAGAAAACTACTTAGGTTCAATAAATGGAGAAAGTTACGAGTGATTTGTTTAAAGGTTGGAGTGTTAATAGGGCGTGTTTGTCAGAGTTTTAATAAATTATGTTTACGTAAGTGGATATAAAAATTTCTTGTGTATTTACCTTATAAATCGTATATTGATAAATTAAAGTTGAGACAAAAATTGTCAATGCTGTTAAGCAAACGGACCTATAAAAGGGTTTCGAACAGAAAAGTCAATTTGGGGTCTGAACGAAAAAAGGAGAAATAAAGTCTTGACTTGATTAGCAAGGCAAGATTTGCATTGATAGAGTAGCAGGGACTAGAGAGGTTTTACTAGGGCTTTATAAAATTCTCTGGGCACTTGAAAACGGTTGCAGAAAGAAGCGAAGCAGCCCAATGAGTCGCATTTGTAGAATCATGTATATGAACAACGCACTGCGTTCTCTGAAGCGACTAAGCCACTCGGCTGCCTCCCGTCCTCTATCTACTTCATCTCTTTCGCACCTCATTCCCAAGCAATCCTTCATTCTTTCCTCCAATCATCGGTTGTCACGTGCTCCCTCTCCCACACCTTTCGCTCATTTCTCCTTCGCTCGCTATTTTCGTTCAGGTCGGGATCCTGCCTCCAGGTAACTCTTGCTTTCAATCGTTACCCCAATATTCGTATCAAGATCTTGAATTTTAAATATTATGCTTTTGCTGTCAGAAATTATGAGATTGAACCTCCTGTTAACTGGGGAATTCGGATTGTGCCCGAGAAGATTGCGTTTGTCATCGAACGATTCGGCAAGTATGTTAAAACTCTTCCTTCAGGAATTCATTTCCTGATTCCGTTTGTTGATCGGATAGCTTATGTACATTCCCTCAAGGAAGAGGCAATTAGTATACCTGACCAGTCTGCCATCACCAAGGATAATGTCACCATCTTAATTGATGGGGTGCTTTATTTGAAGGTGAGGAGTAGTGTGAATTTTATCTGGCTTAGCCATTATTTTGGTTTTACTGGTTGATGGGTTGCTTGTCTTTTTCAATTTCGTGGTGCAGATTGTGGATCCTAAGCTGGCTTCTTATGGTGTAGAGAACCCCATTTATGCAGTGATTCAGCTTGCGCAAACAACAATGCGCAGCGAGCTTGGCAAGATTACTCTTGACAAGACATTTGAGGAAAGAGACACGCTGAACGAAAGGATAGTGGTGAGTTTTAACTTTAGATGACGGAACTGTTATATGTGCTTCTGCTAGCGTTTCAAGAGTAGCAACGGCACTTTTTCTTTTTGCTCTAGCTAAGCATATAATTATCCAATTGCAAGGTATACTTGAAAATTGTAATCTAGTTCGAGTCAGTCTTTGACAGTGAAAACATAGGTTAGAACTGACAGAATCTTCCTTAAGATGGAGCTATAATTTGGTTGGAAAGGATATTGTGCCTAAAGATGGTTGTCCCTGAAAATTTCAGGCAGAGTCGAGATATACTCAACCAGTGACTTTTTAGAGGAAGTGGGAAGCTGGAAAAGACACCAAGAAAAGAAAACTGAAAACAATGGGGGAAAATGGCAATCATAAATTTTTTTAAATGCGCTTTGCCAGTGCACATTTGTGTTAACTTCTAACGACTGGCATCAAATTTCAAAAGGAAAAGCCTGAAGACCGAATGTCCCTGACAGCCTGAGTTGAAGTCTTTGTTTTTATTTTTTTTATATATTTTTAAATGTCGTTTAGTTAATTCTGATAATTGGCGTGGCAAAGATATCTTCATTTTGGCTATAGGCCATGCCTTTAAGCTTCAATGATAATGATTAGGATATCTTGTGTGTATACTGCTAGGAAGCAATTTGCGCACTGGAATATGATTTCGCCAAATACTTTTCCTTCTGGCGTAGAATGCTATTAGAACAAATGGCTTAACATTTGGAAAATTGTGGAGAGTTGAATCATAGACTCTAAACTTGCTTGGTGGATATTTGATATTTACCATCACTAAGATAGAAACAAGGTATATTAGAATTTCAACATTTGTTTTGAAGAAAGACGTAATAGAGAAGCTCATTCATGATATGCAGCCAAGTGGTAATGATTAATTGTGTGACAACATCGCTGCAGGAGGCTATAAATGTGGCTGCAAAACATTGGGGTCTAGAGTGTCTTCGATATGAAATAAGTAAGCTTTGGAATCTCTGGAAGATTTCTCTTTCGTATTTTCAAGCTAGTTTTCATTGATATTTATCTTGCCATCGTTCTTCTTCAGGGGATATATCTCCTCCTCGTGGAGTGAGAGCAGCTATGGAGATGCAAGCAGAAGCAGAAAGGAAAAAGCGGGCTCAAATCCTTGAATCTGAAGGTAATCAATTTGATATTTTAATTCTTAATGGGTTGAAGGATGATGTTCTGTTTATTATCTCCTCCTAAAATTAATCATGGTGCATATTTGACCCATTTGGTAGCTTGAGCATTCGTTGGTTAACCTTAAATGTTGTGCAGGTGAAAGACAGGCCAACATAAATATTGCTGACGGAAGGAAGAGTTCAGTAATCTTGGCATCAGAAGCTGCAAAGATGGATCAAGTTAACAGAGCTCAAGGTTCCATTCACTCCCAAATTTACGGCAATATTATTTATGCAACTCGTGATAACATGCTAAATATGATGAGCTAATCCTTCATTGAACTATATTTATTAGTGATTTATATTAAAGTATTCGTATATAGATATTTAGATTCTTTTGTTCAGTAAAATAAATGTATTTTTTGTATGACTAGAGGATGTTGAAGTGTCGGTAATAGTAAAGTCTTTCTTCAGTTGTTAATCTATGCTCTCTGTCATTTCACCTTGACCAGCTTTTTACTTGTGTTTTCTTCACCTCACAAACCTTGGAAGGAAAGCAACTGATGAACTTCATAAATGTTATATTACTAAGACTTTCTTTTGGTATGTTGAGACCTTCATAACTGATTGTTTTTCTCAGGTGAGGCTGAAGCCATCCTTGCAAGAGCCAGAGCAACTGGTGAGGGACTTGCCCTTGTGTCGCAGGCACTGAAAGAAAATGGTGGACTAGAGGTTAGTTTCTTTAATTCGCTGATGTTGCATATTTTAGGACTTGTATTAGCAGTGAACTAAGTATCAATCAGTTCAATTCATTTTTGATCTTTCTATATTATTGCACATGTTGAAACTTCTTTTGTCCACAACCGTCTAGAAATTTTCTGGATCCTCGTTTTGCAGAATCCCATCGCTGTCACCCTTTTGAAAAGAGACTTTTGTGTATGCTGATTTCTGGATATATGATAGTTCACAGAGGCTTTTTGATGTTGTAGTCATTATGTTTTGAGTTGAAAAAGAAAATCCGTTTGGGTGATACCACGTGGTGTATGAAATATTCTATTGATGGCGTGTGTTACTAACTCAACTGAGGCTCATGGAATAACAGGGAAAGCATTAATATTGTCATTTGGTTTTCAGGCAGCAAGTTTGAGGATTGCGGAGCAATATATTCAAGCATTCAGTAACATAGCCAAGGAGGTAGGCCTACTAGCTGATTATTATACATGTTCTTCCATTGCAGTAATCATCAGCATCAAAACCTCTTTCATGTTTTATTCTTTACTTCTTTTTTTCTCAGGGCACAACCATGTTGCTTCCTAGCTCCGCATCCAATCCGGCTAACATGATGACTCAAGCTCTGACCATTTACAAAAGCTTGTTAGGTGATGTTTCCAATGAGAAAACTGTTGGAAGCATATCCACTTCAATAGGACAAATTGAGGGGAACGATGACTCTCGCGAGGCTAAGACGAGGAGCTCTAGTAATATCACTCATGGGAGCCTAGCAACTCACAAGACAGATGAGAGCGAAAATAACATCAACAAATCTGCGTTCAGTCTTCTTCAGAGCCCGAAGAAAAGGGAATAGTCCTAACAATACCAAGCCCACATAATTTAATCATCTATAGCGTTTTGTTTTTCTTTTTGAGCTGTGGATTTTATCAAGCATTAATTCAACACTGAGCGGGAAGCAAAAACAAGTTGAGCGTGTGATCACTGCTAGTACTGATGATCGGACTTAGATACAACTCCATTCTATTTATAGCATGACATTGTGACACTTGATAATGTCCCATTTTGCTAATTGGCTGTATGAACAGCAAGGAACAAAATTTGTTTTGCCTTCCCCGCGTACTCAAATTTCGCATGTACAAGTGTTAGCTTCATTGAGGTAATCAAAAAGTACAACTGATATTGTATATCTTAATCTCACGAGTAAGCCTCATTTGCATCAATGAGTCCAGACAACTAACTGACTGTCACCAATAATGGTTCTTACTTCAGTTCTGGCAGCTAGGCATTAATAATAAAGGAATACTATACATAAACGACGCAAAAGATTTTGCTGTGAATGCAATCAAAGCTGAACCTACAATTCAATTATTACTTGTTTATATTTTTATAATGCACAGAATGTAATTCATGAACTATTCAGCGTTTAAAGGTTCGAGTGATTAAAATCTTAGTTGGTATCAACATCCAATTGTATTTATAAGCAGCCTAATCAGTTGTCACCAGGTAATTTTTGAAAGAATAAGAAATATGAGTCCAAGGACGTTACACTAGACGTAAATATCCTAAGCTGTTTCTCATTTCACTTGCCTGCCAAAATCATACCTGGAGATTGTGAGTTAGAAACAAGATAATTATAATAACCATTTCCTTTCTTGTTAATGATCACCCTACAACTATATGTTGGAAGGATATAATTAGTAGAGACAATAATGTTTAACAGACATTACAGTACTGAAACTTTTTGCAAGTTATGAACAACGTAAATGTAAAAGATACAGCTTTCCTATCAAAACGTCATCCAAGGCGAAGAAAGATTCAGCATGATAACCAACCGATGGCAAGTCCACCATGTGCCAACACCATCAGTAAGGCCCCAGATGAGAGAAGGAAAAAGGAAATTGAAGGTACCCAAACAAGAAACATAAAGTAATAAATTTATCCAATCACAAGTAGTGAAAAGGATATTTGCCTAAATTTGCTGCTTTGGACAAAACATAGGGATGACCTGCCTAGAGAATTATCTCCAAAGAATTAAAGACATTTGTTTTTTTTTTTTGGTTCACTAAATCACAGTATGACATCCTAAAATTTTGATTATATTCTCATAATATTTGCACACTGGATTATTACTATGCTTGCCAAAAACCATGAAACATCACACAGAGAAACTGGAGAAAAGCCATCCCCATTAGACCGTATGGCTGACTACTATGACAAGCTTAAACCAAAGTTACGAAAATCCACAGCAAAATAATACAAGAATTCGCAATGTCAGTGAGAATGACTAATATAGACAGTACAAGAATTTCCAGTCACTATTTACCAAAAGAATATCAATGCAAAGAAGATTAATATCTAGAAATCCCTCATTTGCATACAAAGCAACACACACACAACCTCACAATAACCAAACAAAGATTCCCGAAAGGCATGCTCATAGACCAAGAAGACTGCACAAGTAAATAGTGAACCAAATCCTCACATATTAGCGTCGATGGGTAATCAAAAGAGACCAAACAATACCGAGAACCCAAGCACAATGAGCCAGACAATATGCACCAAAAGACGCGCCTGACCCGGGAGAGAGACCGAACTCCCGCTGCCCACTTCGCAAAATCCCGATCTGGCAACTTTAACGCCCGCACAGGCAGCTTCGGCGCAGCCGCACCAGTAGGTGACTCCGTCGACGCCGC
>JANTPZ010020562.1:0-13338 GCA_025593235.1 Vachellia pachyceras | reverse complement strand
GTGGTTGATGTATATCAAAATGATATATGGGCGAAAGGAAGATTACCTGATAAATACACAACTATGCTGGTGTCTGTGACATGTCCCTTATGTTATCAACTTAGAGATTTCATAAGTGTGGATACCACGCATACGAGAAAGACGATCTAAGTCTTATGTTGACTTGGGAGGGATTAGATTCGTCAAAGTGAAAGTGTATTTTGGTTAAATCTAGGACATATGAGGCATAATAACCAGATTCAAGCTACATGAAGAAAGATTGTCTTGTGCTGGTCCTGTGAAAAGGATTTCTAGTACAAACATCTAAAAGACGTCATGCACATGCGGTCACGGCAAAACACCTAGTATGAAAGGAAAAAGAGAGAGAAGGATGAATCCACGTCTCGTAATCCACCAAGTGTGAGTGGGAGATGTTGGGATATGGGCCACCCTTAATGGATTAGGCCCAAGTCTATGGGCTAGGTCAAATACGTAAACCTAAACCCTAGTGGGAAGATATAAGATAAGTGTGTGGCTCCTCAAAGGCGGCAAAAATAACGCACAGAGAAAACAAGTTTTCTCTCTTCCCTTTTTCTCTTTCAGAGAATCATCTCATATCCTCTCCTCTTGCCTTCGGTGTATTTGTTGTGTATCATATTCAGATTCACTCTTGTGATCCATCTTCCGCGTGGGTATCTGCAGATTCGTAATTCAGCATCTCCAGGTACGCCCGAAATCCTTCATCGGACGAAGAAAATTATCCAAGAAAAAGGGACTTGAGATGGAGCATGGAACAGACATTGTACCTGTGTCTGTTAAATAGTTGAAGTCTATAGGATAGCTTTTATTGCTAATCTAAATGGATACATTTTGAAAGGGGTTCTTGTTTGAGAAAATTTTGCAAAGAAATAATAGAAAGTAAAATTTGCGTTACCAATAATAGGAAAATGAATAAAAAACTGAAGAATCTCGCGTAAGTGATTTAGTGTAGAAGACCTTTAGTGGAGCCTTTATTGTGAATAAGATCTTTAGTAGCCTCATGGAGTCTTTATTTTAAATCCTTAACTTGCACTAAATGTTGAAAACATAGTTAGAAGGAGGGGATTCTGTTTTATAAAATTGATTTTTTTATTGAAATTAAATGCACAAAATTTAAACGGCAAGTAATCTTTTCGAATTTTTAGGAACAATGAATGTCCTTGGTGACACTCAAAAATAATCGTGGGAGTTGAAAATTCATTAAATTTTAATAAAATCTCAAGTTAATACTTAAGTCCAATATTCTCTATTGGTGATAGCTTCTATGAACAGAGCTAACTATCACTTATTGAAATATTGTTAAAAACCATTTAATGTACAATTAAGATCGAAATAATGCAATATGAGTTTTCTCAGTGTTAAATCCTAAACAACCATTTCAAGGTATAAATAATCATATTAACTAAACAATAACTTGTTAATTAACATAATTAAATTTTTTCCATCAAGAAATTTACAAACAAGTTTATACTTCACATTTCATAGTCCAAAACTAACTATGAAAATCAATCCAAACAGAGACAAATAAACATCCATTTCAGTTCAAAAATCATATCCAGTCATCCCTATAATAAGGAAATCCAAATAAATAATTCTAGACTAATGAAATGATAGAAAACTCCCTTGTATAAATCGGTGAGCTCTGGCGAACAAATCCATCACTAAAAATCAGAACAATCAGGTGTTGCTTCAGATTTAGCTCCATACACGCTGCCATACCAGCAATCAGGACAGAGGAATGATCTGGCTCCAGGAGGCGTGTGTGTGGCTGATTGAATGTGGAATTCGACTTGGTAATGCAGCAGGGTGATGGATGATAGCTGGGTAAACGAAGAGAACGAAGCTGACACGAATAGAACAGTGAAGCAACGCCCCTGTCTCTAGCTACCGCACTCTATCTCTTGTGTTCTCTTTCTTCCATCTCCAGGAGGTCGAGGCGTGCTGCGATAAGAATGAAAGCTGGACCCGAGCAAAGTACCCCCAGGCGACTGCCTTGAAGAATATTGAAGGAGGCAGTTTATGGGTCAACCAATGGTGATGCGGAACATGGACGGATGATGAGGATGAGTGGGAAGCAATGACGGATGAAGACTGTGTTGTATGGCTGAGCAGTGCGATGGATAAAAATGGATGATGCTCATGAATGCTCGGTGGTGACTGTGTGTGAATAGAGTTAATGGATGGGTATTGTGGTGTGTGTGAGTATCTCCCCAGCCACCGCTCTCTATTTCTCACGTTTCCGCCTAGTGGCCGCTTGTCTTTTGTCACGAACTTACTTTTTTCCTGCTCGTGCGGCACTTAGACACTCCTATTTTAGTGACTAAATCAGCCTAAAACCCCTTTAAGATATAGGCAAGTACGCTTTGGTAAGAAAAAAAAAAAGAACTCAAGTATTGAATATTTGAAAAGAATGTTATTCACATGGAGAATGATTTACACGTGTTTAGAATCTTGATTCCTTGGTTGTTTGGTTGCCTTGCCAAATGACAAAACCTCCTATTTATAGCCTTTCCACCTCATTAATGAATGGTGGAGATTTATTTGATCCTACGGTTTACATTGCGCATCCAGAAAATTCTATACACGTCTAGAAATATCCTACATTTTCTATATATTTCTACACTATTCTAGACAAGTCTTGAATAATTCTTCATGAGCTTCTAGAATGTTACAGAGGCTTTCGCAACATTCTAGAACCTTCTAAAATATTTTAGAGTCTTTCATGATATTCTAGAACATTCCGGAATATTCTAGTTTATTCCAGAAAATTTCATCGTATTCTAGAACTTTCCAGAAAGGTCTAGATCCTTCTGTAGATTTCTACAACTTTCTCTCATGCTCTAGGATTTCCATCAATATCTTCATTTTCTCAAGATAAATCTCAATTTTAGGGGGTGTAATTTCGAACCTTTGACATCCTCCCTCACCTAATTGGGTGACGTCCTCATCGTTTCCTTCCAATATGATCGAATATTGTCTTCACAATTCCATAAAGATAGCTTGTGCTTCCAAGTTGACTCAGCCTCAGGCAATCCTTTCCAACGCACCAAGTACTCAGCGTAACTTGGGCGACTCTCTCGTCTTGGAATTATTTGATGTGCCATAATCTCCTCTATATTACGGTCATATGTAATAGTGACCGAAGTAGGAGCCCTCTTAGATTCACCCCCGCTTGGATCTTCCGTATCAGCATATAAGGTTTTAAGAAACTTACATGAACCACAAGGTGAACCTCAAGGTGAGATGGCAAAGTGATGCAATATGCAAGCTTCCCAACTCTTTTCTCTACAGGAAATGGTCCTTCATACCTTCTAAGGAGTCCCTTATGTGCCTTTCCATAGTTTCGGATGGTATGTGGAACTAGCTTTACCATGACTAAGTCTTCTTCTTCATACCCCACATGCCTCCTTTTTGTGTTAGCCCATTTCTTCATTCTCTTTGCTGCCTTCGTCAAGCATGCCTTTGCTAGTTTAGGCTTTTCTCGCCATCCCTTAGCAAATAGGAAGGCACCAGGACTCTTCCCTGTATAAGAAGTTACCATAGTATGGGGAGCTAAAGGTTGCTGACATGTTGCTAATTCAAATAGACTAGCTCCCGTTGACTCGCTTCGCTGTAGGTTATACAAGAATTGTGCAATATCAAGTAGTTTACCCAATCATGCTGGTTGGCACTCACAAAGTGCCTTAAGTAAATCTCCAATAAAGCATTTACCCACTCAATTTGTCCGTCGATTTGCGAATGAAAGCTTGTAGAGAAGTTCAACTCAAAGCCCAAAATCTTGAATAGCTCAGTCCAAAATCTCCCTATGAACCTTGTGTCTCGGTCGCTTACAATCAATTTAGGAATACCCTAGTACTTCACCACATACTTGAAGAAAAGCCTTGCTGCATCCTCAACATTGTATTTCTTCGGCACTAGAATGAATACTCCATACTTGCTAAATCGATCAATCACAAGGAGAATGCTTTACACGTGTTTGGAATCTTGATTCCTTGATTGCCTTGTGAAACGATAAAGCCTCCTATTTATAGCCTTTCCACCTCCTTAATAAATGGTGGAGATTCATTTGATCCTACGGTTTACATTGCGCATCTAGAAAATTCTATATACGTCTAGAAATATTCTACATGTTCTATATGTTTCTACACTATTCTAGACAAGTCTTGAATAATTCTCCATGAACTTCTAGAACGTTCCAAAGGTTTTCGCAGCATTCTAGAACCTTTTAAAATATTCTAGAGTCTTCCATGATATTCTAGAACATTTCGAAATATTCCATCGTATTCTAGAACTTTCTAGAAAGTTCTAGATCCTTCTGTAGAGTTCCACAACTTTCTCTCATGCTCTAGAATTTTCTACCAATATCTTCATTTTCTCAAGATAAATCTTAGTTTAGGTGGTGGAATTTCAAACCTATGACACTTCTCGTGGTGTGTGAAGAGGAAAATGAATATGAGGGCTCACGAGGTGTCTCCTCTCTCCAGCTGTGTGTTCTCTCCCTTTTCCTGCTTTTTTCCTTCGACCTAGCTCCCTCTGATTTTCGCCCTTTTTTCATATTTGAATTTGCCAAATTCCCCTTAAATATTTGCCAAATTCCCCCTAAGTGTCTACAATGCAAGAATTAAGCACCAAATAATATCAAAAGCTCAAGGAAACGATTGCACGAATAAATTATCAATTTAAAACATTTTACCCCTAATTGGGTTTAATTCAATACAAACGTCCTTATTCCAAATTAGTCCTTAATCATATAATTTTAGTTTAGAAAATGTGTCAAAATCCTTAGATTATTATGGAAAAGTGTGTAAAAATATGGTTAGATCAATTCTCCCATACTTAAACCTTTGTACTCCTGAACAAAGGCAATTGAGTACAAGAATCAAGTTTCAATTATCAAGACAAATGGAGATTGAGCACTCTGACTATAAAGAACAATAGATTGACTAATCACATCTTTCAAGCAATCATTGATTATAACCAAGCAATGCAACAGGAATTGATGAACTTCACCATTGAATGCAAAGAGTAATCACAAGGGAACACTTATATTAATAGCACACAACTCAACTCTTCTCACTAAGGACATTTTTCACTCAAATTCACTTAACTAACACCTTACCATATGCTGATAATTACTCTAACTTCTCTACCAATGATCACAAATAATAATGAATCAAGAGGACTTTGGATGCTTGTAATGATAGATGATGCTAAATAAGAGGGATAATTGTTGAAAACGAACAGTTGACATACAAACCAAAGGTAATAATCAAATTCATAGCATTCACATATATAACTCAACAAAATTTTGCCAATTCTTTTCAAATTCAAAAACGAATGCCCCTTTTTTCTTTTTGTTCTTTTGTTCTTTCCTCTTCTTTCTTTCTTTTTTTTGCTAATTCTTCTTTTTTTTTTGCTCTTTTTTTCCTTCTTCTTCTTTTTTCACAAGGAATTTAATATAAACATTGCTTAATTTTCTCTTAGCAATTCACTCTAATTTTTAGAATACTATGAACACTATGAATCAATGGCATGCATCCAACTAGGAATGGCTAAAATGGGTGGAAATGGATAGATGAATGAAATGGTTTGTATTTAGGTGAAAATGGTTTAAAAATGAATGCATCTTTTATCTCCACACATCAATGCAAATACAATCTTAAAAAAGAGTAAAGAAAAGTTCTAGAAGGTGAGAAGTCAAGTAAATATTCACACATGAATGTATATAATTGTATGGCTTAAGTACTCTTCCGATAATGTTTATTTCAAATAATCACTCTCAAAACATCCAATTGCAAAGTAAACTAATCACAATGCATATGCTCAATCATTCTCAATATTTACTCTAGAAATGTAACTAATCAAGACATTATAATTGACTGTAATCATGCTCAAAATCCAAATAAATCAATAATTTAGAAGCTCTTTTTTCCCAAAATAAGAAGTAACCAAAAATCCAACTGTGGGTTTATTTTTCTTCCCATTCACTTGAGAAACATCAAGTTGGTTTTAAAATTTTTGCCAAAACACTAGATTTCATGAGGGTTTCAAGGATTTCCCATAACTCACACTACCAAAGAAGTAAATGCGACCCTTTACCACTATGATCATATGTCAATACAAGGCTTTCTAAAAAAAACTTTCTAGTTTAAGGCATCTTATCATTTCAAAACAAACCAAAATGTTATCCCTTCCCCCACATTTAGTCAACACATTCCGAAATGATAACTACTGAGGCCGTGGCAATTTTGGTGTCGTGGGCTATCTTTGTGTGGTTGGCTTTATGTAAATCAAAGTAAAAGTCTAATGAATGCGGGTGTGGTGTTTGTTGAGACAAATCATCCCATTCGCTTGAGCATCTTGATACTATGTTGTGCAAGGAAGGAAAAATTGGTCCGGACGGTAGGCTCATCTGGAAAATAATGGATTTGTTCCTTTACGTTTATCTTTGTTTTTGTTCTAATTCTTCAAACTTAAAACCATGGATTTCAATATGTTTTTACGGATATCGAAATCCTTTTTGTCTTAACTTATGTGTACCGTTGAGGGAAAGATTTATCAAACATGCATCATGAGGGGTACCCATGGAATATTTAAAAAATGGCATAGGTAATTTAGTCCATAAGAACAATTTTTCAAAAAAAAAACTTAATTTTTCGTCTTTCTCACATATTTATTTTGTAAAATATAATCACGTAAAAATAATTTTCATCTTTAATTCAAACGTTGTGACAGAGGAACGCTACAAAACCGTGTTTTGCGTTCTTGGATGCTTACTACCAATGATTGGTATAACTTTTTGGTCAAGTCGCCCTATCACCATTCCACCATCAACGTTACAGGAAAAACCTCGTTACTGATTTGTCGACTTCTTGATTAAGTTTCAAAAAAGTGGCATACTTAAAGTAGATCACCATCTCCTCTCCCTTCCTTCGTTCTGGGTTCTCTCTCAACTGCTTTCCCTTCTCTCTCTATCTCTCCCTCTGACATCCCCATCCCTTCGTTTAACGTAAGTCTTCTCTTTTGGTTATGTAATATGTTTTCGATCATTTGTCTTCGATTACATTGAAGAATTCGATTCATACTACATACTCGTGTATCTGCTGTATTCTAAGTCTGTATTGTTCCTCCCCTTCAGATGTTTGTATGCGTTTTATCATTGTTTGGTGTTCTTTAACTAAGCTGTACTGCTGTAGTGATGGGGTGCTTACTGTAACGGCATTGCTTTTGTGTACACCCTGAATCAAGAGTTTACGTTTTCCTTTTCATGAATTTCATTCCTTGGACCCAGGATTTGTTTTATGAAATATTTATGTTATTATATCCGTCTCTTCTGTCTTTTTAGCAGAGATGGCAGTATCAGATGAAGTCCCAACTCCACAGATGGTGGGAGATGCTTTTGTGGATCAGTATTACTCTTTTCTTCTTCGACAACCACAACTAGTTTACAGATTTTATCAAGAGACTAGCGTACTAAGCCGACCTGAAGAAGATGGGAGTATGGGCTTGGTGACCACTATCGATGTAAGCATGTTTCCTTGATTTAATGATGTGATGGTTGACTTCAACAAGCGGAATTATGGGCAACCATTTTCATTTAATTTAAGACAAACATCGTAATAACTAATTATAAAACAATAGTCATATCGAGACGTATGATTTTTTTTTTCTGTCAGAGATAGAGAGCTGAAATTTAATCTCAAGTCAGATGTGAGGAAATTGATGATATTATAGAGCTGGATGTACTTGAATCAAATTTACTACCACTATCTTTTATTTTCCCCCAAAATGTTATGGGTATATTCATCTCCCTCATGGACTTTCTTAACTATTCTCAATATCAATTTCTGTCTTGATCATATGAGACGTTCAAAATTTCATACTGGAGTATTGAACTGATTGAGACAATAGTCATGGGTTGATAGGTCAAATCGGCGTTAACTCGGAGTCAGACCGACTATATTAAAATAATATAATTAAGTATATTATATTTTATTTTAAAAAATTAATAGATAAAATTTTAAAACATTATTTTATTTTACTCTTATTTTAAATTTTTTTAGAGTTTAGTGAACTATCAGTGATGAAAATAGTTGGTAAAAACAATCGGTAGCTTTTTAACATAAGAATACAAGGAAGTCAATTCCGAATTTTATTCACTGTAATTTTATTCTGTGATAAATGCAGTGTGCGAAGAAGTGGTAGCTTTTTAACATATTCTGTTATTCTACTTTTTTGTTTAAATCTCTTGGGTATCGCAAGAAGTGGTTTGTTGGTAGGGACTAATATAATCTCATTCATGTTGGACAGGGCATTAAGAAGAAGATCCTCTCTCTAGATTACACAAGCTTTAGGGTGGAGATTCTGAGTGTAGATGCTCAACCATCATATAAGGATGGGGTGATGGTTGTGGTGACTGGCCGCTTAAGTGGAGAGGATGATCTGAAAAGGAAGTTTACTCAGTCATTCTTCCTGGCCCCACAGGACAAAGGCTACTTTGTTCTGAATGATGTGTTTAGATATCTCGATGACCACAACTCTGTTGAGTCTCATTCTGGGTCTGACAATGATGCTGACGAAAATGCTGTAACAGCTCCAACAGGTACTTCAACTCCAGAAGCTGGTAATTCCTGTGGCCATTGCTTTGCACTGATATGTATCTGTTCCTGTCACTTGTCTGCTTTCGTTAACTCGGTAAATGTTTTGGGCTTAAAATGCTGCTTGTAAATGCAGAGCCCACTCATGTTCCTGAAAACATTCGACCTAGCCAAGCTGCTATCGTGGACGATGGTATTAATGCCAAAAAAGAAGTGAATCAACAATTATATAAGGGGGAGTCATCAGCAACTGAAGAAGTGGTGGTTTCTAATGCTGTGAAGGAGTCAAGTCAGCAGGAAAGTCACCCTTCTAACACTCAGGAGGATACTCGCAAGAGTTCCTTTGCATCCATTGTGGGTTCTATTTATTCACTTCCATCAATCATATTAACTTATTTATTCTTTTGTAGTGACTGATGGCTTGTTATTATTTTGGGTTCCAGGTGAATGTTGTGATGGAAAATGGTCCTCGCTTAATGGAAATTGGGTCGTTCTTGCTTGATGTATGGAGTCGTTCACGTGCAACTGGCCCATGTTCTGCCTCATGCTGCTTCCGGTTTTTCGATTTGTAGAGTTGTTTTTGGTTTTCATGGTGGTGATAATGTTTCCTAACGTCTGTATTTTGATCCTGCAGCTAATAATGATAGAGTGAAACATTCATCCGGGCGTGGTGGATTCGCAAAACCTGTGGAACAATCACGTGTATCTAGCACTCCAGTTCCTGAAGCATCAGCTCCCACCGGTAACCCTGCACCAGAAAAGAATAATGATAATGCGGGTGTTGTATCTTTTGGTGATGTCAAAGTGTTTTTAACTCTTAATTTTCTTTTTATAGGTAAGGCATATGCTATATTTGTGGCGAATTTTCCTATGAATGCAACCGTAGAACAACTTGAACGGGAATTCAAGAAATTTGGGCCCATTAAGCCTGATGGGATTCAAGTTAGAAGCAATAAGGTTTAGTAAAAGTCTATTAGATAAGCTTTTGTGTAATGCAGTCTATTGGATCCACTTCAATGGATTGTGGTATTTACAAGTTGTCAAATTCTTCTCTCCAGCAACAGGCATCTTGTTTTGGATTTGTGGAATTTGAATCGGCTAGTTCAATGCATAGCGCACTAGAGGTATTTACATAATGTTTATTTATGGGCAATATTGACATGTTATTTTTTGTATGGTATATACTTTTTGACTGCTTGGTTCAATTACTAGATGGTGTGATTGCTGTTATTATTAATTTATGTTTGTTATGGTTAAGCTTATATATTTGTTTATTTAACGATTGCTCCTAATACTTGCATGTACTGTATCAGGCTTCTTCTGTCATATTGGACAATCGCAGACTTTCCATTGAAGAAAGGCGAGGCAAGTGAACATATTTTGGTCAAACGTGCACTTGTTTTTGAAAAATAGTTGGCAATTTTAACTGATGATACCACCAAATTGCTGTGGTTTTACGCACTTAATATATGCCTGTATAATCTTGGTCTTTTCACCTTCAAGCTCTTAATTCATTGAGATTGGGATTTTATTGCTTGAGGGATGGAGTCATGCATGTGCACTTTGCCCATGTTCTGCTCATGCTGCTTTCTATTTTTTGATATGTAGATTTTTTTTTTTTTTCATGGTGATGATGTTTCCTAATGTCTGTATTATGACTCCTGCAGCCAATAATGATAAAGTGAAATATGCATCCGGGCGTGGTGGATTCCGGAATGATAACTACAGGGGCGGTGGCTATTTTAGTGGTGGTGGTGGTCGTCGTGGCTATTCTAGGAATGATGATGAGAAGCGAGGTGAGTTCACAGGTCGACCACGCGGACGCAATGGAGAAACTGTTCCAAGGCCCTATCAAAACGGTGGAAGAGCCGCACGTCAGGAATGATTTCATGCCAATGCGAGTTGGCACAGATGGTAAGGAACGGACTCAACTCCCACAAGGAGGTGGGTTCGATTCCCTGTTGTGAGAGCTCTTTTGGTAGGCAATCTCGCAAGTCTCTTGTAAGTGCTCAAAGAGCCATGGGGCCGTGCCCTGACCTTAGTGGAGGACCGGTACCTAATCTACCTAAACTTGTGTGTATAAAAAAAAAAAAGGAATGATTTCGTGATCTAGTATTGTAGCAGGTTTAGTTTTGCGATATTGTGATTTAAAAGCTTCAGCCTCAGTGAAAGAGAAAGTGGCACTCTATTTTATGGGTTTGTGGGAAGTGGATTCCATCGAATCTCATGGAACTGGCCCCCACCCTAGTTGAAGATTGGCATCGCCATGTTTATTTTTACTTCATCCAATCTATTTGATACGTTAACGTTGATTCCAACTTTAATGTTGATTCCTAAACATAAATTTTGATACATCTGATTTCATTCTGTTTAAAACATTAATCTCTATTAACATAAAACTACAGCCATTTTACTCCTTAAAAGATTGAAACCCATGGTTTTAAGTCTGAAGAATTAGAACAAAAACAAAGATAAACGTAAAGGAACAAATCCATTATTTTCCAGATGAGCCTACAGTCCGGACCAATTTTTCCTTCCTTGCACAACATAGCATCAAGAAGCTCAAGGGAATGGGATGATTTGTCTCAACAAACACCACACCCGCATTCATTAGACCTTTACTTTGATTTAGATAAAGCCAACCACACAAAGATAGCAGACATCATGTAGAAAAATAGCAAATAAATTTTAGGCCAATTCCAAAAGAATAGTTGCAGAATATTTGATACAGAGATGCAAAATTGGGGGGAGAAAAGTGTGGGATTTGGTGGACCAGGGTCACGTAGTTTAATAAAATTATAAATGAGTAGAAGTGTTGGGTGTAGAACCATCATCACTAAGCTAAGTCAAGCAATTAACCCTCTAATCCAGCCAAAATTCTCAATTCAATAACATGCCGCTACCTAAAGAAAAACTCTTTGGCGTCCCTCAAAATTTGGTTGCGCTTTATCTCTCAATTCAACAAACACCATTTTCGTTTAACTTAAGTATAAAACAATAGTCATATCGAGACGTATGATTTTTTTTCTGTTAGAGATAGAGAGCTGAATTTTAATCTCAAGTCAGATGTGAGGGAATTCATGATATTATAGAGCTGGATGTACTTGAATCAAATTTACTACCACTATCTTTTCTTTGCCCCCAAAATGTTATGGGTATATTCATCTCCCCCATGGACTTCCTTAACTATTTTCAATATCCATTTATGTCTTGACTATATGAGATGTTCAAAAATCCGGATTGGGTATTGAACCGATTAAGAATGTGGTTCAAGGGTTGATTGATCAAATCAAGGTCAATTTGAAGTCAGATCAGCTATATTAAATTAATATGATTTAGTATATTATATTTTATTTTAGAAATTTATTAGATAAAATTTAAAATATTATTTTATTTTACTCATATTTTAAATTTTTTAGAGTTTTGTGAAGTGATAAAAACAACTGGTAGCTTTTTAGCATAAGAATACAAGGAAGTCAATTCCGAATTTTATTCACTGATTTTATTCTGTGATAAACGCAGTGTGCGAAGAAGTGGTAGCTTTTTAACATTTTCTATTATTCTACATTTTTGTTCAAATCTCTTGGGTATCGCAGGAAGTGGTTTGTTTGTAGGGACTAATATGATTTGATTCATGTTGGACAGGGCATTAAGAAGAAGATCCTCTCTCTAGATTACACAAGCTTTAGGGTGGAGATTCTGAGTGTAGATGCTCAACCATCATATAAGGATGGGGTGATGGTTGTGGTGACTGGCTGCTTAACTGGAGAGGATGATCTGAATAGAAAGTTTACCCAGTCATTCTTCCTAGCCCCACAGGACAAAGGCTACTTTGTTCTGAATGATGTGTTTAGATACCTCGATGACCACAAGTCTTTTGCTTTCAGTTTCGCTGATGAAAGTGCTCCACCAGCTATTTTCACTCCAGAACCTGGTAATTCCTGTTGCCGTTGCTTGGCACCAATGTACTTGTTCCTGTCACTTGCCTATTTTCGTTAACTCCTTAACTTGGTAAATGTTTTGGGCTTAAAATGATGCTGATGAAGGTACTGCAACAGCTCCAACAGCTACTACTTTCACCCCAGAACCTGGTAATTCCTGTGGCCGTTGCTTTGCACTGATGTATCTGTTCCTGTCACTTGCCTGCTTTCCTTGACTCTTTAACTGGGTAAATGTTTTGGGTTTAAAATGTTGCTTGTACATACAGAGCCCACCCATGTTCCTGAAAACATTACACCTAGCCAAGCTGCTATGGTGGACGAAGGCATTGACGCCAACAAAGAAGTGAACCAACAATTAGATAAGGGGGAGTCATCAGCAACTGAAAAAGTGGCGGATTCTAATGCTACGAAGGAGTCAAGTCTGCAGGAAAGTCACCCAGTCAATGAGCAGACTGCTTCTAACAACCAGGAGGATACTCGCAAGAGTTCCTTTGCATCCATTGTGGGTCCTATTTATTCACTTCCATCAATCCTATTAACTTGTTTATTCTTTTGTAGTGACTGATGGCCTGTTATTATTTTGGGTTCCAGGTGAATGTTGTGATAGAAAATGGTCCTCGCTTAATAGAAATTGGGTCGTTCTTGCTTGATGTATGGAGTCTTTCACGTGCAACTGTCCGTGGTGGCTACAGGGGCCGTGACAAATCTGGCCGTGGTCGCGGGACTCGCGGCTTTCAAAGGGGCGGAAGAGGTGCGCGTCAGAAGTAAGATGGGTTCACTTG
>JANTPZ010020554.1:0-11209 GCA_025593235.1 Vachellia pachyceras | reverse complement strand
AGACCATTCAAGAAAGCATTTTTTACGGTTGATGCTTCATCAGGGCCAACACTGATCCTCAAATTTCCAGACTCATCAGAATCGACAACAAAATCACCGAAAAAGGGAACAGAATACTGCCAGACCTCGGTACGGACTGACCAATTGAAGTTGTCGAAGATATAAAAATTGAAGTATGTGAGACCGACACTTATACTGGTAATATCACAGAAGTGAGCTCGAATGAAATAACTAGCATTCTTCTTCACCTGAAGTGTCCATGATATGTTAAAAGAGTTACCACGATTGTCTGAATCTGTAGTCATCACTCTGGCTGTCTGGTAAACAGTTTCTGGGGCTATAACAACACTAGACGCATTACCTACTTCCGAACCATTATCATCATCTTCCTTGTACGTAATTGCAACGGTGAGAGATATGGCTTTTCCATTTTTAGGGTGTGGATCATCTTTTTCCCATCTTCTTCGCAGGATACCAGTTTCCTCATAACCACCAACGTAACCAACATCAAGCATGTAACTCTTACGTAACACAGAGGAGAGAATAATGCCCTTGTAATAACCGGTATTTCCTCTGCTGGTAACATGTGGTGCCATATTAGGGATAAAATTATCAGGAAGTCGAAACAGTTCTATGGCGTTTACAAATGCGGGCTTTGATGATTCCACAGGGAAAAAATCAATTCGCAAAGTCCTACTGTTTCCGATGTTCAGATAAAACTCTTTTACTATAGGAGAGTTTGTTTGATTTTCGGCACTGAAATTATCCAGCAACAAAAATCCCATACTCGAAACATTGAATCGAGCAATTGAAAATCCCTCTGTGGACGAGAAAGCGTAGAAATGGAGACGTACCAGATAATACCCGCCTTCATTTTTGTCGATTGTGAACTTGTAACCAGAAGGAGCACGAAAGATTCTGGCTGTTCGATACAGTGGAGGTGTGGCTGAAGATTGAATAAGTTCCTTCACGGTGGAACTGTGCCTCGGAAAGCAGATGGAAGCAGAAGAGTCACCGGCGAAAAGCTGACCACCGTCGGTCACGCTGGAATCAGAGCCACAATTGATGAAATACTCATCCGGAAGAGTGTAGGCTAAAGCTATGGAGGAGAATCGAAGAAGGAAGAAGAAAGGAAGCATGGAGATATGAAGAGGTTCCATGAGAACAAAGTAGGACCCTTACTGAGTGCTGAAACCAATATAGTTGAGTGTACTAATTTGAAGCTGGTGATGGTGATGATGGAATGAAGCTGTGGGGGGATGATAGATGATCCGAAGGAGCATGGAAACTGCAGAGAGAGCAAGACTTGACGGTAGTCAACTATACCACAAAAAATGAAATATCTTTAAAATGTGATTGTGGAAATTTTGGAAGACGTCCGGCAGATTTCAACATGTCATTGGTCAGTTGGAGAGGGATTTGATTGAGCCTCCTCCAAGTTTTGGGCCCGTGAAATGAAACTCCTTTTCACATCCCTGAACTAGACTAGTGTTATATTCGGTAACAATATCACGAATATTTATAAATGGTTACCGGATTGATGACTAAACCGGATAAGGTAATGGATTAAGGATCAGTGGATCAGACCGGAGTTAAACCGGGGGTCAGACCGGTGAGGAATAAAAAAAATTAAAAATAAATCTTATCATACATTGACACAATCAAACTATCCAAAATTAAAAATTACAAAAACTAAATAGTAAATACCATTACTAAAAAAAATAATTACCAAATCAATCATGTACTTATATGTTATATATTATTTAACATTATTTACAGTTTCAAAATATTCATCATAACAAAATATCAACATATAAATATGGTAAAAGCTTCTGTTTTTTATTTTTTAACTTCCAAATTTAAAAAATTCATCCCTTTTCTAAAAAATAATTAAAAAGATGAGTATATAACTAGATACAGACGCGACAGTAGGCATGTGTGGGGAAGTGGTTCTATTTTTTTAATTTTTTACCTTTCAAATTTTTAAAAATTAAGTATTTTATTTTTTTTAAAATATTTTGGAAATTAAAAAAAAGGTAACCGGGTCGACCGGGTTAGGCCGGTTTGACCCCAACCCGGGGTTATTTCGCAAACCGGACCGGACCAGAGTCCGGTTCGCCGGTTTCCGATCCGGGTTTGATTACCATTATACATATTAATAAAAGCCTTAAATTTTATTTATTTTATTTTAAAAATTATTAAATTTTTAATTTTATCCTTATTTAATATATATTATATCTCATAAAAATATATACATCAGTACAATAATAAATAAAGATATATAAAAATGTACATTCACATAAAAATTTAATAAAGTTATATATGAATAGGATAAAAAAATACATTCCCTTTCTTCCCTATAAATAAATAGGACCAAATGAGTATGCTATTAGAAGTCTACTCAAATTTTTTCAATTTTACAAAATGTTTTTTATCATTAGATTTTATATAAAATTAGTGACGGATAAATTATGAAAAAAAATAATGCAATTTTCAACCTTTTACAATTTTTTTTAAAGAAATATAGTTAGTATAAAAGTTTGCAGTGAACCAGAGAGTCGTCGATCAGTATTAGAATTATTCAAGGATCTGAACCGGTCTAGTGCCTGTTTGGGAAGCCATTTTTCCAAACGGTGCATGTAAGCCGAGACAAAACTATCTTGAAATCTGTAAAAATCATTTCGAAATTCATAAAAACCATCTTAAAATCTGTAAAACCATCTCAAAATTCCTAAAATGCCTCAAAATCTGTAAAATCTATTTTCTTAATGGAATTCCCAAACAAACACTTATACGTTGGCTTTGAGGTCCACAGGGGGGAGTTTTCATCAGAATCTCTTGGACGATTTCTTCTTCTTTGACAGAATCTTTTCCTTCTTCTTATTTCATCCACGTCATTCAATAAAATAAATAAATGATTGAGATTTAATATTTGATAAAATTATTGTTTTTATTTTGAGTAGTATGCAGTTGTATTAATTGTTTAACTCAAATTTTAACATTTTGAATCTATTTATTTCTGGTGTGTAATATATTATAACAACAATTATATAGAATATTAAATCTCAACAATTCAATACTTAATCTAAAACTATAAATATAAGATGTGGAGGGAAAAAATAGGAAGAAATGAAAGGAGGAGGATCAGGTTCCGAATCCGTCATTGGTATGGTAATTTGTTTCCTTTATCAGCTTCCTGAATAACTTATCATTTTTCTTCACAATTTTGTAGTTTAATTTGGGTTGTCTCGTTTATTTTAATTCGTAAATATATACTTGAATTTTCGTGCACTACTGAACAAGGTTTAATTCATAAATAATTAGAATTTATGGCAATCTGCATTTATAAATGAGAGAAAAGAATAAGTCGTTCCTATATGTATTGCACGCAGTTCAAGACTTCTCATCCACACATACGCTCATCCGAATCTTCTCAGACGCGTTCTTTTGGTGATTCAGCTATGAAGCTTTTTTTGGATCTATCTCGTCCTTGGAGTATTAGAAGAATGAGTAAAGTCACCTTAATCGCAGGAACACTAAGAATTTTTTTTCAAGAGATTTAGCGTGAGGTTGCAAATAAATAAAATATTTAAAAAATGATTCCATGTAGAAAAATATTTAATGAGAGGTCACATTGACAACATGAGATCCTTGTATTGACAACACCATGTGCTATCTCATGTTGTCAATGGGACCTCTCATTAAATATTTTTCTCTATGGTACCATTCCTTAAATATTTTGTTTATTTGAGACCTGAGGCTAAATCTTCCTTTTTTTTATCAACATAATCGAAGTAAATATATGAAGGAAATTATCTCATTCTACAAAAAAATATTGTTGAACTTATGTTTGGGCTTTCCGTAATCGTTGCCAAACACACCCATAATCTTGAAGGATGAGAATGTTAAAAAAGGAACAAAGTCAACCACATTTTAAAAACTAACTACCATTAAGAGTAACATTGCTTATTTTTAACACTTTTAAGATAATATTGATAAAAGGAAAAGGGAGTAAATTTAACAACAAAGTTATAAATCAAAAGCATCCAGCACAATTAACTTTTTAAGGGTGTAAATTTAGCAATAATCAATTAATAAGGGTGTAAATTTAGCAACGTTGTTACCCTTCCTAATTTCGTTAATAAGCTAGCATATTTTACTATTTCTAGTTATAGAATTTTGTTTTTGGATCATTTTGTTACTCATCTTTGTTTAACTCCCTTCATGAAGGTTGTTTTAAATAATTTTATATCTCTAATAGTAATCAAAACTACTCCCTTTTGCTTAACTTTTTAGGAGTAGTTTTAATTAACTATTAGAAAGAAAAATTATTTAAAGTAATCTTCATGAAGGAGCTTAGGCAAAGATGAGTTTTTTTTTATTATTTGAATGATTTCAAAATGAAATCATAAACCCTACAATATACCAGCTGGTTGACAAAGTTAAGGGCGGGCTAACAACAATGATAAATTTTCTCCCTTATTAATTGATTATTACTAAATTTACTCCTTTAAAAAGTTCATTATGTTGGATGTTTCTAACCAATAACTTCGATATCAAATTTGCAACTTTATCCATGATAAAAATTATAAAAAAACTGTACTAGCGTGAAACTTTTCATGGCAAAATTGGATCTCAACCTGTTAAATTTGTTAAAAAGTTTGAATCCTCATCATTAAAACCAGCATCTCAATGGGTGTGATATCTGATCCTGGTTATTATGGAGTTGCATGCTAAATGCAGGATTTGAACCTCTGACTTTGATTAAGTTTGGATCAGCCTGCTGAAAAGGGTTTATAGTACAGCATTGTCAGAATGTTACAATGTTTGGGCCTCTAATTTCAAGGCTTGTAGTTAAAGCCCATATTACACAACAAAATCCAAGCAACCCAAATCATCCGGCTCGGCGAAGCGGTTTCCCTCCGCCCCTTGTTTTACATTCCACCGTGCCACTCATGAGTCATCCCCTCATATTCGCAGTCCACACACACACATGTATATATATATATATATATATATTGGTTTCTTCAGTTTCCGTCGAGAGGGGAGAGAGAGAGAGAGATTGAAGGAACAATGGTGGGAGTGTGGTCGGCGACGAAGCCAAGCAGGAGCGACGAGGTGTTAGATGCTGATGAACAAGAGAGGATCGCCAATCAGATTAGACAACAGTTCGATTCCTTGGCCCCCAAGCGACCCGTCAAACCCAATCGGAGCGAACCCGACCCTGACGCCTCGCTCCATCCCTCCTTTACCGCCGCCTTCTCTCGCAACATCCCCGAGCTTCTCAAGTTCAGTCTTTTCAATCTCAGTCTCAAGTCTGCCTCAATCCCTCACTCTTTCTCTTTCTTTTTTCCAATCTGTATCTCACGGTTGTTTCCTCCAATCCCCAGGCTGTGTTCTCCGATGAGCCACCCACGGACGTCCCGGACGAGTTCGTAGAGACCCAGTACTCCAAGGAGCTCACCTCTATCGACAAACAGCACCACACGGTTCGTCATCTTTCCTGTTCTAAGATCTGATCAAGTCTTTTTAAACCTTATGACTCAATTCTGGGTTTTGTTCTTTGCTTTCTGGAACAGACAGGAAGTGGGTTTATAAGGGTTGAGGGTGTGGGAGGTGATAATGATCTTAAATTCCAGAACACCCAGATTATTAATGGCGGTGAAACGAAGGTTCGAGAATACAGAAGTAACCCGGCCACAAACGACTGGATTCCCAAGATTGATGAGGAACAGGTATATTTCACGTTTTACGAGAGTTGAATTGTCGGTAGAGTGAGATCAGATGTTAGTGAATGATGTGGAAGTAGGTATTTATGTCAGCGAAGCCAAATCGGAGTGACAGTTCTTAGAAGGGGTTCATCAGCTTGTTGGTTTCTGGCTTTCAGGCCCAGATTGTGTGGCAGGTTTGATCTTTAGTGGTGAAGCTTTAAAATAAAACTTTGAATTAGGTGGTTGGGTTTGGAAAACTGGGGAAGAAGAAACAGAATAAAGAAAGCTGAAGGGTACCTTGTTCTTATCCTTTAGTCTGTGTTATGGATGATTGATTATTATTATATTGTAGTAAATTAACAAATACTAATGGCATTATGCGCTCTATGACCTACCCAATTAGTGCAGAAGTTTTTTTTTATTATTTGACATTTTTAATGTGTGTGTGACGTTTAAATTTTTATTATTATGGAAGTATCATGCTTGAACTATATTTAGGAGATCGGATAAAAATTGATCTTGTATGTTTGAGTTTGATCATTTTTTTTTAAAAAAATTGTCATATATATACTTTCATAAGATATTAAAGCATGTTTGCATTCACGTTAAGTAATTTCATTAATTTCATACGTATTTTTACCAAATAAGTAATTTTTATCAGATATTAATTTCATACGTATTTTTATTTTTATTTTTATCCTATATACTTTTATAATTTTTATTTGGTAAAAATATGTATAAAAATACGGATATTAATTTCATACGTATTTTAAAGATCGGATAAAAATTGATCTTGAATTCACGTTTTTTTTATATAAATTAAAGCATGTTTACATTTTTTTATACTTATTTGATTATGTTGAAAAAAATAGTTTTTACCATTAATTTATATGGGTAGGTAGTTGATTTACTTTTTATTATTATGATTACAATATGGGGCAGATAAAGGGTTATAACTTGAAACTCTTCTCACATTGTCCAGTTAAGATATGTGTAAATTTGAATTCAAGGCTATAAGTAATCAATATATATAATTAAAATCACTGTCAAGTCCCAATTTTTTTCCCTTTAAAAAAGGGGTAGCCCAAAGTAGATTATTTTAACTTTCAGAAAATATTATATTTATTATTTAATTCATTGATCGAAGCAAGTGTCCCTTTGGTGTGCCCCTTGCTAAGAATGGGGAGTTGCTGATTGATTGAATATAACAGTGTCGAATCCTTTCTTCTTCACAAGTTGATATGGACAGAGACATGGTATTCACTATTGTTTATGAATTTATATTATATTCACGATTCATTTGAATTAATTAATATTTAATTGTTCTGTTAGATTTAAATATTTAGTTTGGCCACGATTCTTTTGAATTAATTAAAATTTAATTGTTCTGTTAGATTTAAATATTTAGTTTGGCCAAGGATCTAAACTAAAGGTGTGAGTGAATGTTGACCATGCGAATTTGTAGTGGTTTCCTTCCCACTAAACCCATACGAATATTGTCAACATTCACTCAAAATTGACATTTCTTTAAAATATATTTCAAATATCATTTACATCTATACTTTTTTTTATTAAAATAGATAACACAAAAAAAACAATTAATGCCTTTTCAACCAAACTTCATGAACTCAGATCGGACCTGTCGAGTCAAGCCAGAAATCGGTGACTCGGTTGACAATCCAGTTCGAGTTAAGAGTTGAACCCGGGTCATTACAACTCGGACCAACTCGTCATAACCCAGTTGTAACTTGGTCGACTTGCCGAGTTGGAGGGCCGACCGAGTTATTTTAAAAAAAGAAAGGTGAATAATTATTGAAAAATTGAGGAAGCGGGTAATCTCTCATAGGCACACCATTTTTTGCAAGAATTGCATAAGGTATTGGAACTAACGCGGCACTCTTTGCAACATACCAGTCAGTTATGGCTCTTTTACTTCTTTAGCATCATCTCCACTTGCACCGCTCTCACCTGCCTCAACAGCTCGTCCAGTGAATCAGGTGAGAAGGGGAGCACAAAGAGAGAGAGAGAGAGAGAGAGACAAGTGAGAGAAGCTAAAGAGGGACAGGGAAGAGGGTAGCGCTTTAACTAACATTAAATTTATAAACAAAATTATTTTTTTAGCTGACCAGGACAATTATTAAGAAAAACTGACTTAGTCAAGCCTTCTTTAGCCGGAATACAGCTAGATGAGTTTGCTTCCTGGAAAAATGAACAATGTTCAACTCCCAAGAGTGGGAGAGGGACTTTCTGAGCTGAAGGTGCAATAGGCTGAATACCCCACTTGGCATTTGATCTCTCATAATTTCAACCAGAGATTTTATAATTTGATTCGAAAATGGTTTTTTTGAATCCTAGATTCCAAACCACTGTTGGCCCCTTGAGCATAGCCAATTGTTCAGCTTCAAAAACACTACAAGTACCAAGCACTTGAATGAAGCCGACCACCTAATCACCTAAATAGTTTTGAATCACTCCCCCAAAGCCACCTCCCGTTTTGAGACGACGAAAATACTCCATTCACATTTAACTTAATCCACCTGAGATCGGGCGGGTTGCCATTGCGAGGGAGTATATGGTATTGGTGTGCATTTTGGTTCTTCCTACATCATAACATATCTCTTCTGTGCAAGCAAAATATCTAAAAGAGTTTCAGTGGGTTTAACAAAATCCATCTCTAAAATCAGTTCTCCATTTCCACAACTTCCATATACATATTCCCTATAAAAGTTGCCAAGACTCGATTCCATTCTTACCCAATTTTCTTTTTAGATTTAGCGAAAACCAATTCTTCAGAGGAGTTGAGAAGAAACTTGATAAGCACCCGGTTTCAACCATTTGGAGCCATATTTGCTTCGCGTAGATACAATCACGAAGAATATGTAAGATATCATTGGTGTCATTGTTACAAAGCTGATACAGCAGAAGTGGAGGACCATCTACTTCTCCAAGCATTTGTGGGAAGGCGATCATGAAACGCTGTCCACAAAAGATTAAGATTACTGAATTATGAGGGTTGAGCAGTTGCTCTTCCAATATGAAGTATGCACTCTTGATAGTAAAATCACCATCATTTGTTGCATTCCATGCAATAACATCAATTCCTGCATCAGTTCTTGGTGGTGGGATAAAGATTAAATTTTGGAAAGTAGAGTTTGGCAAAATGGCAGATGACCTTTGGAAATTCCAAGTGTCATATGAAACCCAGTTAAAAAAACCTTGCTATTCTCGTCATCCAAAGTCAGTGAATGTAGACACTGATCTTTGATAGTTTTATTTGGGAACAGCCAGCAAATTTTGAAAAAGCTCACTGATCTCTTATATGTCATATTGGACCAGCATCAATAATACTCTTTTGTAAAGAAACAAATTTCCATAACGCAAATATGTTAGGAAACAAATTTTCTTCATTTCTTAACATATATTTATGGAAAATAACCTTAGCCCACAAACATTTAGGCCTTAATTAATTGCCAAGCGATCTTAATGCTACATGTGTTGTTAAAGGATTATAATTGCTTAAAACCAAGTCCCCCCTAATGTTTGGTCCTCAATAAAGTTTCCTATCCAATCGGATGACATCCATGGGAGCTTTGAGTATTGCCCCATATAAAATTCCTTTGCAAACGCCCCACTTCTTGTCATGTAGCTGCAGGGAGTTTAGATACCATCACGGGTTTACGTGTATGACACTTGGGACAGATTTAGCCAATCTGATTCGGCATTCGCTTTCCATGTTGGCAATTGGGCTTAAAGTACAGCACATCACCAAGAAGCCCACGTATGATGTTACGAAGGTTGGGCCTTTTATGTTAGGCCCATTTATCGAAACCCAATTTATGGTAGCCCGTTCACTTCGACTGACAAATATCATTACACCTTAAATTAATATCATTTAACATCAGGGAATTGACGAGGAAGGAGTGGGAGATCTCTATCAACTTTGCTCCAAGGGAACAGAACCTGCTAGCAGATAAGCTCGCGAAAGAAGGAATCTATTCTAGCATAATATATAACGAGTGCCCTCCTCATATATAGGAGCTGTATTTAAACGATATGTTGGGATTAAATTCCCCTTTGATGTGAGCTTTATCTTCTGAGCCCCTGTGCTCTCTTTATATATATATAAAAAAATATCATTTAATATTACCAACGGTTGATTGGATCAAGTGGTAAGCGGTTTGTTCTAACTTAAGTAAGGTCTCGAGTTCGAGTCCTTGTGTATGCAGTAGCCACTGTTGGGAGACTCACCCACCATTTTCAGATGCGCGACGCGGGTTGGATCCGGATTAGTTGAGACGAATCTCCGGAGATCGGGCGGGAAACAAAAAGAAATATCATTTAACATTTTAAAAAAAACAAAACTTTATTTAATCATGTTTTTTATTTTATAACTCATATTTCAAAATAATAAATTTTAGAAACATATATAATTTGAACGGTGTAAACCATATTTCATTAGGAAACAACATTTGTATTTTACTATTTTATGAACAAAAACATAAAAATCTTATGGAAAATACACAAAAATACATAAAGGATAAATCAAGGTCTTGAATATACAAAATTTTGAATCATGCTTGAGGCATCAATTTGGGATTTGAAATATAAATTTTTTGTCTTCTAAAATGTTATATATTTACTTATTTACTATTTCTTTACATATGTGTAAATTCTTTTTATTTCACATAGCATTCCCTATAATGCATTTGCAAATAAGTATAACGAATTTCAATTTAAGTTTATGAAATGTTTAATGAAATATAGAAAATTAAAGGTAAATAAGTAAATTTATAACATTTTAAAATTTCAAATTGATGCATCTTGATTTAAAATTTTGTATATTTAAGATCCTAATTTGTTGTTTATATATTTTGATAGTATATTTGCGGGATTCTCCTAAAATCTAATTTGACACTCCCAAACACTAACCTACACTGTTTTAACTACAACCTTATTAAAATTTACCCTCATTTTGATTTTGATTTTTTAAAATTTCTAACTAGTGATTCTGATCTATGGGGAAATCATTCATATTTTTATTATAGAGATTAATATTTTAAATAAAATGAAATATGAGAAATAAACACCACTTGTTTTAAATATGAAGGAATAAAACTAAATTGAACATAAATTTAAAGAAGTAAATATTGTATTAACCTATAACCTTGAGAAAATGCCACTATTTTTCTCTTTCACAAAACGTAAATTAAAATAGAAACAAGAAATCACTTTTGTTTGTTTTCCAACCATTAAAATTTAAAGGGTTAATACAATATTTGATTTTTTAAATTTTAAGTTCATCCCATCTTAATTTTGATCCATCTTTATTTTATTAGATTATATATATTTATATTTTAAATAAAATGAAATTTGATGGAATAAAATTATAATAAGGTAAATTTGAGTGAGTATGGTCCCAAAATTAAATTATAATGGTATAAATAAATAAATAAAAATCACAATTTCATTCACTCACCGAAAAACCCATCTTTAAAGCT
>JANTPZ010020548.1:0-10773 GCA_025593235.1 Vachellia pachyceras | reverse complement strand
AAGGAAAGCTGGTGGTGTCAACCGATCCATAGATCCTGCGCTCATACTCCTGCAGTTGCTGGAAAACACCTACATCATTAAAGGAAGGATGCATGTCAGAAAGATAGTAGTGGAAAAAGTACACAAAACCCATTATCGCCAATTCATTCAATATACTTATCACAACTGATTCGGAAACAGCTTCATTAACTGCAAACAAGTATTTACTCCTGGAAACTTTGTTGTTGTTGTTGTTTTAAAATCTAACACACTATAGAGAAATGCTTCTCTCTGGAAGGTTAGTAGGGACGCTCAGTCTATCCCCATCATGCACTTCCATCTTTACCCATCAAAATTAAGTACTCTGTTCTACCATGCATAGTTATAATATTTAGTGGATTAAGTTTATTGTTGTAGGTATCATTAGGTCAACTCTAAATCATGCAATTCAAGATATGAAACTAAGATACCTTCACTTAATTCTACAGAAGGTCTCCTCTCTTTTACCCACTGGTAGCTCTGAGCGAGTCTCCATCCCTTGGACTTCATCAGGTAAGCAATCACAATAGCTGGGGACCTGCCAGAAGAAAAATATTTGTCATGGGAATTGTAACTGGCACAGATCTAAAACTTTCTTTATAGTTGTAACTTTCGATGTCTTCACTGCATCACCCTTTTCAAAGATGCAGCACAAGAGTAAAACACCTTTGTACTATCCATTGCCATGATTAATGAACATGGCAGTGATAACTTGCCTATTCTTCCCCGACATGCAATGAACCAGAACCCGGGCCTTGTCCTTCTGACATTGCTCTGCAAGCAAAAATGTAGTGATTCAAGTTTAAAAGCCAAAAATGGACCGGAAAACTAGAACTGAAGACATCAATGACATAATATGCTTCATCAAGACAACAACGAACCTATTAGTTATTGAACTTAGCTAGAGCCAAAGTTTACAGTCACCATATCCCTTATGATAAAACAATCCTAAATTCTCAATCCCCTCAATAATTATAAAGGATTTCTATCCTCTATCAATAATTTGAACCATCATTCTTGTAATCATGGCAGAGTTCAAAAGGACCGATGAAGATCTTGCTGGATAATCTGTTTATATTTGGGTATTTGATAATTCCTCCAGGAAATAATCAGACAGAACTCAGATGCGGCACATGCTGATTTAAGTTGTTGCAATTCTAATGTCTTGTTGCAGTACGAATGTCTTATTTTCAAACTAGATTTTGACCTTGATAAGGCATAATTGGGTCTTCTAGATAATTGCATAAATTGACACAGTAGTTGAAGGAGGGGAAAAAATAATCATTAGGTGTATGTATCAGCAATCTGTTCAATCATTGACAAAGAGAACAAATATCTAATTTAAAAAACACATGCTTTATCATCGTTTTTATTTTTACTTCTATTGGTTTTCTTAGAATACTCCCACAGTCTACCATATACTCCCTCTGGTAACTTGTACACAATGTTTCAAGCATCTTGCACATAGATTAAGCAATGTTGTTACATCGCTTTATTTGCTTAAAGTATCTCAATATTCCATTTACCCTTATTAATTACAGGAATAAAAATATCATTCACATTTCTAATTTGAGCAACCTCATGATTACAAAGATGAAAATGAAAAATCCTTTTAATTTTCTCACTAAACGCCTTATAATTTGGATGACCTTTTAGTTTTGGAAGACGCCTTACGTAAGGGACTGGAGGGAGTGCTTAGCAGTATAACATCTCACAAAGATAGTTAGAAGGAAAAAATTTTGCAAAGTATCGAAGCCCTTAGCAATGAGTAATTTAATATTTCATTTGGTGTGACTGGATCAAACAATCATAACAGCCATATTTGGACAAGACCGAAGAGCAAGAGTCAGGGTTTTTAGAATGAATCATCTCATTAGCAGGCTGAAATTTTGCAGTGATATAAAAGACTGTACAAGTTAAGCAATAATGCTGAAACATCTTATAATACAGTTATTGTCCACAAAAAACATACCTAGAAATTGAATCGCTTCATCAAATGGCAATGTTTTGTCATCTGGGAGACAATGATAGGTAAATGAGTTTCTGTAGAGATTTTGACAAGAAGGAACCGTCTGCACAGACACAAAGTACAAGGTCGAATAAAGATTCAAGGATTCATAAATTCCAAGATAAGATCTAAAAGCCATCAGATTTGTCACTGTAGTTATATTTCATCACCATAAAACTAAATAAATTAAATTCTCTTTCACTAAACAGATGAAGTAACAATTTGAATGGCATTAGTGCCTTAAAGTCAAATTCAAGTGGATTGCTTATCTTCGCTCTCAAGGCAAGAAACCAGTGCGCTAACATCCTTTTCCCTTCTAATGTCTAGGCTCAGAGCTCCTCAAACTTGAAGGAGCCATTGCCTATAGAATATAAAGTAGAGTACTTAAAACACAAAGCATCTTAATTCTACAATCAGTCGCTCCCTTTCTCTTAATTCCAGCTATCTACTTCACCAGAGAGATCAACAAATGTAGAACTAGAAAGATAAATTAATTAAATGGGTACACATAAGCCAAATCAGCTCATTTAAGCTGTAGAACTAGAAGGAACTGTTACTTTTGAACCGCCTCCATAATAAATATAGTTCTTCAGATTTCAAGTCATGAGAACAACCCAGGATTCTATGCCTATTCCTCTTATGTCTTGATACTAAATGATAAATTTTAGAGAATAACTGAAACCATACTATCACAAGCTAACTCAGTTAAAACATTTGTGCATTATTTTCTTGTCTATAACCATCGCACCATCACATCGAAATCCCAAATGCCACAGAGAGCAGGATTCAACAGATCAAATGCCAATGAGCAACAATCTAATCAAACTAGTCAATGATTAATCATAAATAAGCCGATTAATGAGATATTGAATTTACGATCCCAAACAACGCAAGGGCTACGAAATAACCATCAAACGAATCGTATATTCAATAAATGGCGGAAGAAGTCTTACATTGAGGATACGAGAGATTCCCTGAGTCTTGAGAAGCTCAGAACGTGATGCGTTATCATAACTGCCCAAGAAAAGGAATTCTTGCAAGATAACGGAAGGGAAGGCGCTGACTCTGATTGATGTTTTGTCCGATGCGGCCGGAATGCGGTGGCCGCAAATCGAACAAACCTCCCCTTCTTCATATTTGTGATAGTGGCCACATACCCCACAAGGATTTTCCCTCTCCCTTTTCCTCATAATATAAACCACAACCGTCCCCTTCAAACCCAGAATCGAAGAAGAACCCAAAAAAAAAATCCGATTCGAAATAACCAAAAACTCAGAGATCAACAAACAGCAAACACGGTCCGATTAGAATGATTTCCTCGATGAAATAGCGTGAGAGAAAGACAAGAAAAAAGGCGTTAAACAAGAATAAACGGAAACATACAAAGCTCCCCAGTAGGAAATCTCTTCACCTTCTTTTCCTATCCTATGAGATTGCGTCAGTAAGAGACCATGTCACTGGTTCAACCAAGAATACTAGAGGGGAGAGGTATGTATGCCACAAGCACAGCACCACCAGACCAGATTAGCGGTGTATTAATATATTGATTGTTAAGATCCTTGAAGGCCACGTGATAGGTCAGCAATCAAGCTTCCTTTCATTTTCTCCTAGATCTCATGGAATTTGCCTTGCACTAAACACCTCGTCGTGGAAATTTTTTCCAACATGATCCTACGGTAACATTCAACGTATATATACATAAACCTAAATTCTCATGAATATGCACAGAATCCATGAACATTGTGGATAAGTTCATGATTGTTATATTGATGATGTTTCGACTTTCTGTCTCTCCCCATTCCTGACTTACCAGATAAATCATAATTTGCTATTTCTATTTGCTTCATGGATTATGGATTGGTCCGGCAACCATCCATTTTATCAACTTAAAGGAAAACAAAAACAAAAACTATTAGACACAAATTTTTAATATTATCATATATATATATATATAACCAGACCCAACAGTTGGTTCACGAAAACTATGATTTTCTCAGGTGGCCTGCGACCTAACTTATTTAGGGTCTAACCTAGTTTATTTATTAAAAAGGTTAGGCTAAAGCCTATTCATAAGCCTAATTATATAAATAGATCAGGCTTATTTTTTTTGAAGCTTGACTTGTAAATTTTTAGGTTGACCTGTTTATATATAAAATGAATATATATTTTTATGTGAAGCAAAAAACACTTTTTGTATTTTTTTAATCGTAATTTTTACATTAAAAACTTACATATATTAAGTATAATAGGTTTAAAGCCTACATTGAAGTCTATTTAAATGTATATAATAGTAGGCTCAAAGTCTAGTTTAAGACCTTTTTAGTGGTCTACATTATATGTAGGCATCTAAAAAAGTTTCAGGCCTTACCAGGCTTTTCAAAGGCTCAGGCCTAAGCCTAAAAAAAAAATCTTAAAGGCTCAGGCCTAAGCCTAAAAAAAAATCTTACATATAGGCTCAGACTCATCTTCAGATTCAAGCTCAATGTTTTCATTATAGACTACACACCATAGTTTTCATGGTAAAAGTACTTTTGATAAATGTTGCTGTGTTTGGTAAGCTTGTAAATTTGTGATTTAGGAAAATTGGACATAGAATAATAAGGTTTCTTATCCAAAAATTGGAAACTTTGAAAATTACACTAACGGAATAAATGATAATCTCATAGTAGATGAAAATTTAACTTATAATCTTTTGCATAGGACAAGCTAATTGGGAGAAATATAATTTGCCTCTGGATAAAAAAAATAAGCAGTTTTTTCTACCATCATACCATGTTTTCAATTTAAGTGCATCTGCACTTTAGAAGTTTTATCGGAGAAGTGTATTGGTCTTGTAAATTTTTTATAGAGCAATTTTGCTTTGGAAGTATAAAAACATAGCAATATTACCCTGATTAAACAGAAAGGCAAACGGACATCCATCACATCGGATAAGATACCATGTAGGTGTTCAAGTCACTCTCTCTTCTTTCGAGAAAACTTACAGGCAAAATTGCTTCTCTGAGAAAACTTTCAGGACGAAATTGTTTCTCGGTGAAAACTTTCGGGTGAAAATGTACTGGGCAACATTATCCCAAGTGGACACATGATGTCGCATCATACTCTACGTGGCAGACGTCCGTTTGCCTCTATGTTTAATCATAGCAATACGATACGTTCTTATCATTCTCGGCAAAATCACTCTACCAAAAACTTCTAGAGTGAAAATGCTCATCCAAAAAAATTTTCAAGATAAAAATGTACCTTACGTTGTTCACTTTTAAAGATACTCTTCCTATTAATTAAGCATTAAGGATTACTTGTTCATATTGAATACTAATTAACGTTCTATTTGTAACAACCAATTGACAACTTTTTAATTTTAAATACAAGATCCTAATTAATTTTTTTCTTATTTATAACGGTAGTACGACATTAAAATAATTCAAAATGCAGCCATGTATTTTAAAAGAAATTGTAACTTTTTTAAAAAAATAACTAATTTACCCTGTAATCCATCGGAAACCAAACATCTCTATCAGTAGTACTTTCTCAAGCCTCCAAGAACCGCCTAAGGTGTTGACCGGTCAATGGCTTCCAGCTTTCACCAACATGTCACACTGTCCGAGCACCAAACTCAAAAAATGTACACCCTATTTTGGTGATATGGCTAGCATCATTATTTTATATGTGGGGTCCACATGAAGGTATTTTTAGTGCCATTGTAAATAAAAATAAAAAGTGTTGAACTTTCCAAAGTTGAGGTGGCCAGGTTGGGCCGAGTACTGCATGGCCCAACTAAAAATTATAAAAAAAAAAAAAGCAGAATCCCAAGGGACACCACTGGCAATTCCAAAAAAGTCCTACAAGTTTGGATGGAACAAACGGCTATCAAAGGGCTGACCGGATGAGTGCAAGAAGGGTTGGGAGAATGGAAGAGGATAGTTATGTTTGATCCTGCTTGTAATCTTATGCCAGTCTACTCTTTTAAATAACCCTTTTTTTTGGAAAAAGGAATGAAAAGGTCACGACTGCTGCTAAAGCTGCTATGATCATTAAATCTCTCAACAATGGCCCTGTTTGGGAATGATTATGGAGAGGTGAAATACACGTTCAACAGTGATTTTCTATAAAATGAGATAATCTCCTTCATATATTTACCTCGACTTATGTAAAAGTACTTCTCTACCGCATTCCCAAACAAACCCAATTACTGGGAAGACATGGTTCAAGAGGCTCTCGTGTCATGCTGAAGTGGAATGAGTTGCAGGGATTAACACCAAAATTGAATAATTTAGATTAGAGCTGGCTGGTTCATATTTAATATTTAACTTATTTTATATTCTCATTGGTTGTTTATTGCGCACATGCAAAATCCAAAATACTGTAAACAATACATCATATGAAATGATCACACCTTCATAATTTACAATATAACTATGAAATGCTATTACAATCCAACTCATAACAACAGCCCTCTATGCACTAGCTCTGCTGGTCTACTGATACCAAACAGAGATTAAATTGACTTGGAATGCCTAAAAAACATATCTTTCCAGATAGCTTCACTTGAAATTCATGTGAGGCTTTGCTTACACATTTTTTATGTTTAGACCGGCCACTCAAACAAACTCCTGGCTCAGCAAACTTCAGATGGTTCTAACACTTAGGAATACTTTGATTTGAAGCCTTCAGTGAGAGGAACCACTTTTGCAGATAGCCTTGACTGCAGTTTTGATGCAGCTTGACGAATGTCCTAAAGATAACAGAATCTAGGCTCATAAACACTCGTTGAATTCTAGGCAATGCAATTTCGTACGAATTAATTTCTTGAGACCTAATTGCAATTTTCCCTAAATTCAAACTTCAAAACTTGTGGACCGAATCAATCAGTGATGAAATGTAAATGATTAAATATGTCAGGAGTCAATTTCACCAAAATACTACGAAAAGAGAACAAGGTTACCTCTACATTATATCTTGACGAAAAGTGAGTTAATAAAACAGCTTTATTGTGAATCCACTGAGCATTTCCAACGATCTGCAAATTCAATACAAATTTAACTTTGATGACGAAGTTACTCGATAAAACATTCAGGTACAAAACCAAATTGTCAAAAAGAACCAAAAAGAGTGTGCAGACTTCATATTACCTCAGACAAATGTGTATGGCCGTGTTGCCGAGCATGCTCTATGCTGAATGACTCATCCAGGAATGTTGCCTGTTAAAAAGTTCTTGGCTCAAACAATTTATCAACCGACCAAAATACATGAACTACGAAGTTACAAAAAGACCCTGCAGTCACATTAAAGGTCCCTCTGAGGCCCCGTTTAAAGAAAGAGAACCGCTTTTCCTTATTTATTTGCAATCTTTATCATGTCATTGTAACTATTTATCAGAATTTTTTATTTTTTAATTTTTTGAAGTAGGGGCACAAGATTCTTTTTTTTTTTTTTATCTTAGAAATTTGTCTTCATTCTAATTCATTCAATACGGCGTGCCAAACTGGCAACTCACTGAACACCATAAGAAGTGAATAACACAATTTTCACCCCATTTTCCATTTCTTTGAAATTCATTCTAACTAAGCCCACATAAGTTAATCGAAAATTCCCTCGAGAGTAGCTCAAGCAATGAAATTGTTATGCTTAAAGCATAAAAACGGAAAGAGGAGGGCAAATACCCATCCTAAAGAACAGATAAGTCAAATTGGAAGACTATACCAATAAAAGCAAACCTAGTCTAGAGCTGTATGCTTGTAAAGTTCAAGAATATGGATAACAAGACTTACACATACGTGGGCGAGTAACATATATTAGATAATGACTATCCTCATTTATTTATAAAAAAATCTTGAGATGAACCACAATATGCTTTTAAATATAATGATAAAAGATAACCAAGACTCCTACATAATAATAATTTAATAAACTCTTAGCAGTTAATGATGATAAACTTAATCTCTCAAAAATATCGAAACCTGATCCATTTGGAGTTCAACATAAATAGGTTTATCACCAATGCTCAATATCTTAAGCTTCATAAGAATCACCTCAGTTTGTAAACCTCTACAGCCAATATGCATCTATAACGATTTCAGAGAACAAGTTCTCAAGTTTGTAAGCAGAACAAAGGTATAAACAGAATAAAGGTCCTCATTAACATAAAATGATCTTACTTTACCTCAGTTATAAGAATTTTTGCTCTCAGTGCATCAGCGTTGTGTGGATCAAGCATAAAATCTGCAGTTGTATCACCAGTGAAGGCCACCTCTGGAGATAATATAGTGTCTGTAATCTAGAATGGAGATTTTGTCTTTAGAAGTAAAAATCATAAAAGGTTTGGAACACAATCAAGTTGCAGTCATTACAGACCTCAACACCAGACTTCTTCAACTTTTCAATTTGATTCCCTTTAAGGTGAATATACTTTTTCTTGAGTTTTTTCCTGACTGAATATATTACATAACCCTGCATAATACCAAGTTGAAATTTTTCTTGTATCAAAATAGAAGAGACCTAAAAAGAATTCTTTCATACAATGCACATGCAGAGGGTTCCCATTGTTAAACATGAATGTCATCAAATTCTAGGACCTCAGTGTTTTCACTGCTTTCAGTATAATGAAATATAAAAACTCTAATAAGCTACAAATATACCTGGCTGGGTATTACATGTTGGGTTCTGAATGGTCGAACAACAAGGTTATTACGTAACTCATAGGTTTCCCCTGCAATTAAACTCCTTTAACATTTTCATGAGATATAAATGAGTAAAACCGTAACACTGAAGTATAGCAATGACACAAACCTACGTCCAATGCAATCAGTTCAAGGTCTAAATCAACTTGGCCCATTGTCCTGTGTATATCCATTAGCTTCTCAACATCCTCCATGATGCAAGGAGGCACGAATACAGTGGGAGGTTTTAAATTGTATAAACCACGGCTAGCTACATACATTGGTAGCCCTCCCTATAACATTAAATACCAGTACATGTTTACGTTAAAAATTGACAATTGTTATCAAATAGAGAAGAGAAAGCATATAATTTGCAAGCAAACTACTTAGAAAACCAAAACTAAGACTCGGTGATTAGTGATAAGAAAGAAAGCAAACATTAGACTAGAATATCTTAAGCTTTCCCAACAAAGAATTGAAGTTAATAAGCTAAGATGAAACAAATAAAAATTTAAAAAGTCAAATGCATTAGTATACCCCTCTTCTAGGAATAAAAGGTCTATCTGACTTTGGGTAAATAAACTTCACAAGTTCCCATTTAGCCTAGTGAAATGCGGCTTCTTTCAAGAATAAATATCATATATTCGGAATAGAACAATGTCGTGCAATTTACATTTTTTACATTTACTAATTCCTCAGAAAAAGGGGAAGCAAACCAACAAATTAGTCCCTTGAACTTATTTTATGCACGAGTAAGTCCTATCGAACAAAAGGACTGAAGAGCATTGAGTTGGTTGTTTTCAGAAACTAACTGATGTATTACTAACTACTTTCTTGGGGGACTAACCTTAATAATTTGATTATCAAATCGTTAATTCACTAGGAGAAAAAATCGCTTACTGATACCATTATCAAAAGGTAAATGATTAAAAATATCAGATCAACATTGTGTATCTGATCTATCTAAATTACGTGAATGCAGGTAGAGTGACTTACAATGTGATCTAGATGAGCATGAGTAATGAAAACGAAGTTTTGCTGAATAGCCCTCGTAGGGCACCTCCCGATATCGAAAGCACACTTAAACTCGGGAATTATTACACAGGTCTCTTGTCCACCAATAGAAAGCCCCTCAATCAAATAACCTTCCAAGTCCACACCCTTGCGCAGAACCTGAGATCGAGCTATGCGGTACTGTTCTTCTTGGTCGATTGCTTTGCTGATTTCGGATAAATATTCCGACCTTTTGACAGCATTCAAATGGGTCTGCACCGGAATTTTTTGGCTCAATGCTTTTTGCGTTGAAATAGGTAGATGTGATGGGAAAATTGGAGGGGTCCCAAAGGCTGAATTGGCTAAACAGATTTGCATCTTTTTGTGGTTTTGGACAAGGACATGAAGGGTTTAAGGGGTTTAAGAGGCCTTTTCGGGTTTGCCAGAAGAACGAAGATATGTTGAGGACCCAAACGGCTTTTGGACGCTGTGGATAACCGGGGTGGGCAACAGGGTAAGGCCAACTTTATCGTTATCGTTGAAGTTTACAGTTAACAGATGGCCAAAATGGCTAATGCACATTGAGTTAACAATTTGCTTCCCAAAGAAAATTTTTGGGGAAATAATAGTAAAAATCGAATCTTTTCAATAATTTTAAAAAATCGGCATTAATTGATGTATGTTTATCAATCATTTTTCTTCAAATTTTATTAAAATATGTATGTACTAAGCATTTTCATTTACCCCTATCAACAAACTCAAAGTATTCCTACAGAGAGAAAAAGTGATATTGTACCTTTGAAAATATAGTAAAAGAAAAATCAATTATTTATTTCTTATAATTTTGATTTGCTTAAAACTTATTTTCTAAACTTTAACTTAATACAACTCAATTAAATAATATTAACTGTTTAAATTGGTTATCTCTGCATTTATAAAAAAATGTAATTATAAGATAAAAGTAACATCTTGAAGTGAAGGGATAATTATAACTTTAGAGACTGAATTACCATAAATTAAAGTTTCGAGGACTTGTTTTCATTTGAACCAACGCTAATGAAAAACTGCTTTCACAACATGTTAAATAAAGGCGTC
>JANTPZ010020545.1:0-10495 GCA_025593235.1 Vachellia pachyceras | reverse complement strand
GAAAGCAGCCCGAGAGATTCTTGGTAACAATGCTAGCGGTATTAAGGGGCCAATACCAGCGGACATTTCTGATGATGACAATCAATAACCTGTGAACTAATTCTCTTGAATTCTGGTAGAGTTTCTTGTGGTTTGCTCTTAGGCTATCAAATTTAATATCCCAATTTTTATGTCTTTCCATAAGGTAATCAAGTTTGATCTTTCATTTAGTGTGTTATTTACTTCATTTTTGTTATCATGAATGCTGAACCATCAAAGCCATTGTCCTGATCCTTGGATTCCTTCCCTTTCAACTTCCTAAATTTCACATTGCCTATTAAAGTAACTCCTCTAATAAATGCTAGTATATTTGGAAGTTGCCTGCTTCCTACTGGATGTGAAAATTTAAAACTGAGATTGAAGAAACTAGAATGCAATACAAAAATACCTTTTCTCTTGAAACATTTCTTAGTAACATGGTATGGCACAAACAATTTTGACTTAATAGGATGAGAAAAGTAAAGTAAAACCTTTCTCCTTGAAAAGCCGTAATGTATTTGTACAACTAGTATATATTTATTTGAGAACTTCCCGTGCTCATGCAAGTTTTAAAGTAAAAAAGGGCAAGCTGGTCCCATCCTTCTGTGAAAGAACTATGCTGCTGACTTCTGAATCTGAGGCAAGGATAAGTTGAATATAAGTTGGTCGATTTCATTTGATGTTTGAGATTGATGGGTTATATGAATATTAGTTTGTTCAGATGTCGTTAAATCTTCTAGTAAACCATGAAGAATGTGAATTTATTGCAGAAAAGGGGTTATGAAAATCATCCAATACTCTCATCCTCTTTCTTTGGGTGATAATTTATAATTTATTTGGAAAACAATGAGCTTTAAGGATTGTTACCATTCTGCTTGCTCACAAATTTCAAATAAAGAGCACCTATGTCCTAATAGTGTGAGAAACCCCCAATTGCTCATTATAATTATTTCAAGCGTGACTAAAGATAATTGACCAATGCATGCTTATATTAGGTTGTTTCATTTGCTGTTATGGACTCGTGGTTGTCTAGTTAATTTTCTGGGGTATGCTCAAATTGATGAATGAGGCAGAAGCCATGCTCACAAGTCTATGAAGTTTCTAGTTTTATGCTATCAAAGACCAATTTGACCAATTACTTGCCCTCTTCTTTTGCTGTCTGAATTTATTTTTGCTGGGAATTAAATCTTCACAGTTTGGACGAACAAAATGAAGTTGTTGCTGGCAGACATCCTTATGCAACTGATGGCCAGGGGCAATTTTGCGGTGGCCTTGTTGCTTTTCCTTGCTTTTGGGTCTCATCATTTCTTGGCGATTCAAAGGCTTCTTATTTCTGTTTATTGTCCGGAGAAAGAAGGGGCGTATTGACATGTTTTCACAAGTGTGCTCCACAAAATTCAGTACTGGGGAGGAGGCATGCATTATGTAAACCTTGCTCTACCTGTCTGTGTGTGTGTGACTGTAATCTTAAATTATGTGTGAGAGCTCTTCTTGCAGCACGTGACTGGGATACTATGCTGTCGTGCTGTGTTAGTATATTAAACCATATATGTGCTCCAATTTTTAGATGATCATGATGATGCATGATTTTCGGTCGTGGTTAAATTATATGAATGGTGAAGGCCAACAAACGATCAAAACTTGTGTCCCTCTAACAACGGTCGTCCAATTTTGGTTGATGATGTTGATAACCTTTGCATGTTTGCATTTAACCATCGCCCATGTTCTACTGCTTAGTGACAGTACTTATTTTTCAATGGATTATTGGGTCCATTTGGAAAAGCGGTAGATAAGTACTTTTACGTAAGTCGAGGCAAATACGTGGAGGTGATTATCTCGTTTTGAGTAAAAACACTGTTGAACGTACTTTTGGACTCCTGAAAAGTTTTGCCAAACGGAGCCAATATCTGCAAAATGGTTTCTGAATCGCTCGATTGCTTGTGGATTTTGAGAAATGCTAATGTTGAGATTTAGTCCAACAATAATCTTCTAAGTTTAATGCAGAGAAAATTGTAATCGTTTTAAAAAATTCAGTTAAGTTTAATTTAATTAGAATGTGGGTCTTCTGCTTCATATGGAATACGAGATCAATCATATATTGTTTACGGTCTATAAATATGATGACCTGATAATTTTTTTTGCTGAAAAAAAATATTTCTATTGACGAGTAATAATAAAGTTATTAAATAAAGATGAATTCTTTCGAGTGAATTGTTAAAAAATGTAAAATAAATTAAAATTTCCACAGATATCACACAATATCTATTTTTTAAAAAATAGTACTTGATTTAATTTTAGAATTTTTGCTTAGGACACATATCATTCATAATTTTTTTTAAAAAAAACTCTGTAATCATGTAAAAAATAAATTCTGTTGCCCGATTCTTCAATTATCCAGTTGAGAAAGGCAACCTTGACCCTCCGGTTAGAATGACGCAAATAAGAAATAATGAAGTCAAGATTAATTTTCGAACACCGCCATTTCCATCTCCCTTGCATTCAATCCAAGGCTACAAAAAATGGCTACCCCAACAGCTTTGGCTTCACAGGTAACAAGCTGCCGCCCTCTCAAGCTACCTGCAAAGTCGCCCTTCTTCAGTAAGCTCTTACTACTCTCTAACCTATTTTCTTCTTCGTTTTCATAATCTCTGCCTATTTTATTCTGCTTAGCGGCTGCCTCCAAATCATCGTTCTTGCTGTGCTGAATTTCTTACTTCTTTCTGAATCTGGCACCGTCTGGTCCTGTATATGTTATTTTTTATTCTCTCTTATGTTTCATTTACTGGGTTCAACACATTAATGGCACATGCTTCTTATAAATACGGAAACCTATGTGCTCAGCCTTTTGATGATCATGAACTCCGTCTCATGAAATTTTTAGAATGCATGGATTTCATAGAGTTTTTCATTGTATGCTTGCTCCCCTATTCCCTTATGAAGTTTTATCAAAGCTATTTTAGGAGCTTTTGGGGGAATCATTCTAATAATTGGTTGTGGATATTGTCGATTCAAGCTTGGAAGGATTTAATTCATTAACTGAAAAATTATTAAAGACGCTATTTTATTTATTTTCAACAAAAGATGGTTGTTTTTATGAAAGGAATACTGTTCTTTCTTGATTTTGTTTCGATTTGTGTTGATTTAGCCGAGCCTTCCAAATGCGTTCCAAGCTCATCGATTGTTTATTTCCCCCTTCCAGATACTGGTAGGGTAGAATAGGATAGTTGTATTATGATAAAAACAGTTTTTGGTGTTTGTCGTAAACCTGACTTGAAGGCCCATCCATAACTGTGGCTTTTTATGCTTGCTTATTTATATTCTCCTTTTCTAACGTTAGAAGGTAGTGCTTCATCGATTTCTTTTAAAATTGTCCTTCTTACAGTGTCAAATCTTTATGGTTTGTTGGTCTTCTGCTATCACTACTTTGATATCCAGGTCTTCTTACTAGTTGTGCATTTACCTGATAGATTCTTTTACCATGTGATTTTAAACTTGTAAACCTCTTTCCTTACATAGTTGAATCGTGGAAATATAGACTATTTCCTGTTTTAATTTCTGTTCCCTTCCACTTTTCATTCTTAATTTCGGCTCAATGCCCCTTCATTGATGAGGAACCATCCCTCATGGGGAGGGTTATATTATGGTGGCTAAAAGATGAATGAGTATGCAGGGTGAGTATCAGTAAAAGAGGGGAATTCTTTTGTGCATAATTCCTAGCAGACCTGGTTTGCTCACATTTTGGTTCTTTTTCCTTGTATCTTTGTGGAAGTTCTTAAAACTCAAGTTCTTTAGTTTACTTAGTTTAGGGATTCTTTTGTGCATCATTTCCTTTTTCCTGTCTTGTCATCCTTGTATAGAGGTGATGGTGTAATTACTATTCGGTGCTTCATTTAGGTGAGATAAACTCATATGCCAATCCTCAAAGTTGCTTAGCTGTATCATGGCCGAGAAAGAAGGCTGGGAAGACCTTGCGATCTGTCCAAGTATATGGCTTATTTGGAGGGAACAAGGACAACGACAAGAAGGGTGATGATGCAGCCTCAAAGGTCAAGTTAACTCCTTGCTGACATTTCCCTATATCTCAAGCATTCCATCGTAGTGCCCCCACCCCCACAAATTTTTTTCTTACATTATAATCCAGCCTTGCTTAATTTTATTGTGTGCTCAACAGACAGATCATGCATATATTATATCTAAGACACAACTCTCTTGACCCAAAAGGCTTATAAAAATACCTAGAATTGGCTGAGAAAGTACAAATGGAAGTTACATAAATAGTCTGCTGCAAAATTGTGTGCATGCGTTGGATCCCTGATCTGTTAGCCTCTTTAGAATAAGTCCCTTATCATCTAAATTTAGAATAAGTGTGAACTAGAGAAGTCATATGATAGTGATGATGAATCTAATGGGATTCTTATTGATGAAGTCGACTGTCTGGAGCCTTGCTCCATATATTGACTCAATTTTACCTTGATATAGTCAGGGATGCTGGGTAATATGCAGAATCTGTTCGACACAGTTAAGAAAGCTCAAATGGTAGTCCAAGTTGAAGCAGTGCGTGTTCAAAAAGAACTTGCTGCGTAAGCTCTCCTTTGTTTTCCTTTTTCTTCTTTTATTTGGTGAAGTTTTTCATGGTATCTTCACTTTTTTCTGCATTGAGTTCATGACCTTTTTGTTCTCTCCTGTCCTTTCAGAGCAGAATTTGATGGTTATTGTGAATGTGAACTCATAAAGGTATTATTATAACTTGAGATTAGATCCACTAATAAGTCCCATAAGCTATTCGTTGAAAGCGAAATCAGATATCAAGTGAAAAACTATTGACATCTTTGTAGGCAACTCTTTCTGGAAACCAGCAACCTGTTCGCATTGAGATTACAGAAGCTGCAATGGAACTGGGAGCTGATGTACGTATTCAAACCTGCTTGGAAATTTTTTTAAAGCGTGATGTATGGTGCTTAACAAGCTGAGTGTTAATTATTATTATTGCAGGAACTTTCTCTTCTGGTTACTGAAGCTTATAAAGATGCACATCAGAGAAGCGTCCAGGTGAGAGATCTGGGTCCTGACCCTTTTTCTTTTTCTTTATATCTTTTCGTTTTTTTTTTTGCTTTCCTTCTTTTTGTATAAAGGGAGCGAGAAAGTTTTGACTCAATCGGACCTTATTGATCTTTTTGCAGGCCATGAAGGAGAGGATGAGCAGTCTTGCCCAAAGCTTAGGAATGCCACAAGGTCTTAACGATGGTTGAAGTGATATCTAGAGATTAATTCAATTTTGTGTTTTCATTATTCTCTCAAGATTTTTATATTATTGTTGACAACTATAGTTTCTCTTGTAATTCAACGGTGTCAAAGGTAAAGACGACCAAAGTTGTGGATACTGTAAGAATTTCTCATCACTTCCATTTGAATTTGAATATGAATAAAAAATATGAAAAAATAAAAATAGACTTTCACAAAAACACACACACACACACAAAATCCCAAAAAAATAATGAATTTGCTCCCCTCTGACAATCTCTTAAAGAGATGTAAAAAGAACCAGGCGTTCAAGTCAGAAGAAAGCCCAAATGGTCAGTAATCCAAGAACTACTGCAAGGCCACCTTGTAAGGCTGAGGCAGTGCTGGTGGGAGCTACAGCTGGGCCTTCAAACTCCACCGGAGCCGGAGCAGGTGCTAGAGAAATACCTGTGAACCTGCGCTTTGGAGTGATAACCACCACAATGAGCTTCTGCCCCTCCTCACAGTGTCCCTTGGCCCCACTAACGAAGTAGAATGGCCCAGAACGGTCAAGCTTCACCTTGGTGTTTCCATCATGGTACTCTTTGATGGGATTGGCGGTGTTGCAGTTACCATAATCTTCCCTGCTTACTTGTAAGACCGAGTCTTTTCCACCACCATATTTCCAGACTGAGCAAGAAAATATCAAAGAGAATGAAGAATCAGTGATTTTACGTTTGGAGATTCTATGCAGAAAGCAGAAACTAAGGTACAATAGCACGAGTAGTTACCGAGATAATCGCCGACTTGGAAACGAGACCGTTCGGCCCATTTGTTGAGTGAATCTGATTCAGAGGATGGTATCTTCCACGCATCGGTCTTGCCTCCGACCAAGACTTCCTTAGCAGCGGAGAAGCCGAAGAGAAGTAATATGAGATAAAGGGAGACAGAGGCAGATCTTGAAGAACCAGCCATGGATTCTGATAACAGGAGGCTAAAAAAAACCAGCAGAGGATCGAATTTCTTCTTCCTGTATCAGAGATAGGGGAGATGATGAGGGCTTGGTTTGCATCACGGGGTTAAGACGTCGGGATTATTTATACCATTGGGAGAGGGCCAAGAAGGTAGAAACTAGCCGTTGAGACTAGAGGGAATGGCAGAAGGAAAGTTTGATGCGTGGACCATACTTTCTCGTTAGTGGACCAACGGTCTAAAATATTAAACTGGATGATGAGCTCATTTAGGAACATAGCAGAGAAGTATTTTTACGTAAATCGAGGTAAATATATGGAGTAGATTATCTTTTTTTACTGAAAAATACTGTTGAACCTGTGTTTGGCTTCTGTTTCCAAACAAACCCAATACCTTGTCTGTTTCACTGCTTCTCCCAACTGGTTTTTCTTTTTGGGCGTATTTTTTTCTCCCTCGTTTCAAAAGTGTTGGATGGCTTAAATCTGCGCCGCTTCTATAATTTTATTCTTCGTCTTTTTTTTGCCAAATTTTTTATTCTTTGACGGGTTTATTTGGCATTTAGGTTTCAAAACCTAGATTATAAAATTTCAGTTTGAAACCTAGGTTTTCTTTTTCCTACTTTCTCCTCTTTTCTCTTTCTTACTTTTTCTTTCTTTCTCTTTCTTACTTTCCTCTTTCCTACCCACTTTTTGCTTCGGAATCCGTAAAAGCTATAACTTCCCTAACATAAATCACTTTTCAAAACTTAATTTTTACCTCGAAATCTGTGAAACCTAGGTTTCAAACCTGATTCCCAAATAAGCCCTAAGCTATAAAAATGACCAACTTTTTTTATATATGAGCCTGACACATGTAAAAATATCTATGAATTTTTTAAAAATAGAGTAAAAATGTCACCTCCGGAGCAAACTTCCTTACTCTACTTTGAGTGGGCTCAACGATATTTATTTTTAAATGATTATTTGAAAAAAAAGAAAAAAACTCTCCCCCTCCCCCCGGCCGGGGCCGGGGACTTAAGAAGAGAGAGGTCACGACGCTTCACAAGTGTGCGCTTCATTGTGTGTCTTTCCAAGATCAGATGTAACTCATTTGAACACTCGGTGATAAGCTTCACCACCGCAGAACAGTCACAGTATATATAAAGTATCTTTCTGTCTGTGTTCGCCATCCCAAGCAAGCTCGTCGCATTCCGAGAAGATAAGCCCATATTTCTGCAGAAGAGTGACTCCACCAACGATATTCAACGTAAAGGCTTAGTATGGCACACCTCTCCACGACTTTCAATAATTCCCACAACAACTGGCTTGACCTGTAATAAAAGACGCTGCACCATCTACATGGTGATGGCTCTGTAGTCCATCCTTCTAGTTCATCCATAATACTTGTTTGGGTTCCTGTACCAGGATCCTTAATCTGTGAATTCCTTCCCTCCACTCGTCCCACATTCCTCTTCAGGTTCATAGCATACCAGTTTTGCAGATCACGATCGAAGAATCTCCCTCTAAACTGTTGTTTAATCAGGGACACCCACATGGAGTTGAGAAAATGAGAGAGCGAGGAGACGGAGAAGGAGATGGGGAGGAGAGAGTTTTTTTAAAATAATCATTTAAAAATAAAGAGTAGAGTAGCATTTTTACCATTGAGGTATACACGTTAGAACATTGAATATCTGAAAGTTTTTAAGGACCATATTCACCCCGAAACTTTATAAAAGGCGGCATTTTTCACCTGAAGCGACGGATTTTTAATGGATGATTGTTTTCATTCGAATGAGACAAATATTATTCAAATGAATGCATCATCTTCAATGTATGTGATTTAAAGATTACATATCGTTTAGGCATATGTCATTCGAATGAGACATATATCATTATAGCGAATATTAAATATTTTAAGACTCATCTTGAAATTTCATTCGAATAAGTTAAAGATGAGACGCTTCATTTTAATGAAAAAATCATTCATTCGAATGAGCTTCTAAATTAAATATCATGTTAACTTCAAATGGCTACAACTTCTTCCATCTTTAAATTTAACAAATGACCTATCGTTGAAATTTTTTTAAAATCCATTTTTAAATTAAACAAGTATAAAATTAATTGAATATGTTATTTGAGATATATCTTAAAAAAAACTGAAAAACATATCATCAATTGAAAAACAGTTTTTTATGATATATCTCAATGATAATATTCCATGATTTTTAAATGGATTTCATGGATATTCCAACTAGAGGAATCCGATTTGGAGAAAGCCGTTGATAAGGAGCTGCAAAAATCAGAACTTGCAAACGCAAAATCAAAGCCTTCATCGCCGAGTTTTTAAATTTTGAGAAGTAGGAAGAAAATGAAAATGGTTACAAAGAAAATGGAAAATTTTTTCCTTTGATTGTTATATTGTTAGTTTGTGGAAGAAGATGAAAATGGCTACAAAGAGAAGGGAGGAGGGAGAGGGAGAGAGGCCCTGAAGAAGATGGCAACTGGCAAGGGTTGTCAAGTGAGAGAGAAGGTTCACGTTTTTAAGGAGAAAATTAGTGAATTAAAAATTTAAAATCATTAAAGCCGAAATTTATCAGCATAGAATATTTTAATTGGAAACTCGCCACCTCGGAGTGAGTGAGACCAAATCTGAAAGAAAACGTTTGACTAAACTAACGGTTTTGTTTATGTTTCTCTACTTAGAAAACATTAGATCTATTTTTACATTCTTAAAAAATAAAAGTAAAATGTGTCAGCTACACTTAGAGGTAAACACTAGATTGTTAAATTTACATCTTTACCCTTTTTAACAACCAAGTAGAATATATAGTATTAGATGCACATTTGAAAAAGGTTGATATAATTTTTGCACCTTAGCCCTTTCTTCTCCACCGAATAAGAAAACAAGAACGGCTTGAGAGAATATTACAAATGACTGAGAGGTTGACGGGTAGCAGTAGCAACCACGGGTGGGTAACACATGCAAATTTTTCTCGTAGACGTGGCAAATGCTTTCACTTTTCTATTAGTTAATTAGGCGCTTAAATTCTCAGCAAACCTGGCAAGAGGGAAGCGGTAGAGGTATTCACGATTCAATGGGTGGAAGAGAGGAAGAATGGAAAAGAAGAGCAGACACGCAGAGAGTGAGTCCCCCTGGTTACAGCCCCATGGGACTTCTTCACCGGAGAGGGGTTCTTTCCCTCAGCACCGGCGCCACCGCCTCTGCGGTCGGCTTACTTCTCTCAGCCGCCATAGGATACTCGGTTCTATCCACCAAGAAGAATCCCGAAGCCAGTGCTGAGGATATTGCGAAGGCTTCTGTTGGTGTTGCGGGATCTGAATAGACAACTCTTTCTCCGGGAAGTTGTTCAGTTCGAGTTCAGGACTAGTCAGTGTTAGTCAACTCGTAAAAATGGAATGAATGCTCCTTGTTGTAAAGGCCACAAAGTTCGATGTCGTTCGGTTGTAATTTTTCAAGAACATTATTAGGGTCCTGGTGTGGGTTAAATGGCTGCATTTTAATCTTCCCTTTCTTTTCTTGTAGAACACAACAAGAAGTACTCTTGCTGATGTTAGATAAACAATACAAGCTTTTGCATAGATGAATGAGACGTTGGAGGATATTATATTTGTCAGGATACTTGCATAACATGAAACATCATCTTCCACGGAAATCTTCTGATTCTCCCAAGAATAAGCGTAAATGAAAAAAGCTATACTTACCAAGAATCCTACATCAAGAATTTTGGCTTGGAAATGAAAAAAGAGCAAAAGGAAAAAAAACACTTGTAGTCCTCAGTTCAAAATTGTATAGAAAATAGTTTACATCTAAACGTGATGGGACTAGAATTTCAAATCCTTGTTACCTTATCAAAACCTTGCATAACATTTCTTCCATCCTTCTTCAAGTATATTCAACCGGAATCAGCAAACTGTAACTAATCGATCTTCACCGATGAGTATATAAGCCTTGTGAACCAAAAGCAGGCGTAGAATCCGATGGTGCCGGTCAGCACAAAAAATGCATAAGCAGCTATAAGCATGTAACCAAAGTACAACATGGCAGACACCATCTTCGTGATTTCAAGCTTCGTGAAGAAGTAAAATGTGGCATAAAGGAAGAGGTAAAGCGCAGAAGATCCAGATGTGAGGTATGACCGCCACCACCACAGATAATCCTCACTGCACAACTGGAAGTAGCAAAGCACAACGGTTATTTCTGCACAAGTGACAATGAGGATGATGAAGACCAAAAAGAGGAAGCCGAAGATGTAGTAAAACTGATTCAACCAGATTGAGGTGAGAAT